>JASAND010020355.1:0-152356 GCA_030248195.1 Trissonchulus latispiculum
TACGTATTGCTTTCCCGCCAGAAGCTGTCAAAATTATTCTTGCGATTTGAATCCCTTCATTAATATCAAAATTTTTTATTTCGGTAGAATGTTGCCTAATTTGTTCGTAGGGGTTGAACCCTTGATAAACCTCTTCTCCAATCACTTTTGTCCAATGTACGTGTTTTTCCGTCACACCATTCCAGAGCAATTTTTAAAAACATTTTTTCCAGGTGTTGATGACTGACCGACCCGAATATGGTAAGTTTGAGGTCAGAAAGGTGGAGCGCCTGCAAGCTGTACCCTAACGTCGTCGGCGCCTTTCCCCAACAAGTACAGGCGCCTCAAGAAGGATTTTAGCTTGCTTTGAGTGTTGCACTTTATGCAACAATGACACTAAAGAAAAAATATGACATTTAAAGAAAGAAGCTGCACTGGGGCAAAAGAAAACAGCTTAAACAGATAACTCCAGTTTCGCTTTGATTTTTTTAGAACACCAAAACCAAAATGTGCACAATGTAATTTTAGATACGCTGCTGTTATTAAAGCAGCATCTTGCTTAATTGATATCTCGACTGTCTCCATTTCCAGAAACGAAATAGTACGGGATGCGTGGTGACAGCTGAACAAGTCTTACTGAAACTACCTAACTAGTGCGGCTCACAGGAAAGAGTTCACAACCATCGATTCCTCTACCAGTTCCACGACAAGTTTCAAAGTACTTGCTAGACCTTGCAACTGAGGTCAATTTCAACCAAAGACCCGGCGCACTGAAAAGCGACTTCTCCGTTCAATAAGAGACTACTCCGGTCGGCAACCCCACTTGCTCAATCTTCAATAAATGTGAGCGTTCTACGGGCCACGCCTTTCGTTAATCTTTGCCAAAAGAAACGCAATAACTGCCTGATCTGAATTCAGTTGGTCATGAAATGTAATAATATCGTACCCTACAATTTACCATATTCAGGCCAGATTTCCGAATCAGCAAATAAATACGGTATCCCACGTTGCATGCTCATAATCCTACAAACTGCACGTATTTCTAAGAACGTGGAGTATGAGCTTCACCACAAACGAGGCCATACAGTGAGTACGATCGTCTCAGCCAGCCGTAATACAAGAAAACATGCCTAAACAGGCCTAGGTAATGATACATTGGCGGATTATGTATACTATGTATGCAATCTCACTGCACATCGAAAGACAACAAGTTGTTTCGTTCTCTGTTGATCCAAAAAGTAAGTTCTTACGATATCGAAATATTCTACCAAATGTAAATTCAGTACGGTCGAAAACATGTTCATATCAAAGTTACGTTTTGCTTTAATAATTTTGAGTGGTGAAAGTAGGACAGGACCGCAGCAGTGACCGAAAAGTTCGGGCTGCAGGCGGGTGTTCTCAGTTAGACGTCCAACTTGATATGGCAAATTCAATGTTGATGGTGTGTATGTAAAATACATTTTAGGTTGCAATTTTCTCTTTAAAGACTTTCTCACAGCGTTGTACATTCTACGTCTCGTTAATTAGATTTCCGTCGCATAACTTCTGTTGTACTGTAGTTGAAAAATTGTGTCCGAGTGCCTACGTTTTGATCCAGCCTACCCTTATCCTCTTCCTATACTGCTGTTATAATTTTACCAGAGTTGTTAAAGCCACATGCCATGCCGTGTGTTATAGCTCAGCTTTTGCCAAGTTGGGTAATCTGTTTAGTCGATTAGATCATTTCAATATAGATGTCGGGGAGGCACGGTTTCCAAAATTGCTTGGCGACAGTATATCGCGTTTGTTTGTCATCGGCAAAACCGGCAATAATTCCTATAGTATCATGATATTATTGCATAAAGAAGGAGAATTTGTAAGCAAAAGGAAAACGTTGGAAGATGCAGGTATGTGCAGACGTCTCCCAGACCAAAAACCGTGCAAACTTCGTCAGCGAAAAAAGGAAGAAAAGGGCAGACATCTGAGCACCACGTGTTTGGCAGCGTTTGAAAAATTGTTTAAAAATGTTAAAAATCGGCATTCCCGTTTTTTGGCCAAAAAAGCTAAAAATTGTCATTTTTACCAATTTTGCAGACGCCCAAATCTCGGAAGCGGCTACAAGTTTCGACCGAGTGGGGTACTCTGCGATCTGGACCCCGCTTTAGTGAAGGCTTGTTAACGAAGCGGGAAGTACATAGAGGAGCTTCAATAGGCTCGCTGATTGCGATTTTGACCGCGAAGAAGGTGGAGACGTCTCAACATCCAGCTCGGACCAGTTGCCGCGTACATTTGGACTGAAAAGCTGAAATTCACTGTTCTGGTGATTCTCATAGACTTGCACTAATATTTCATTGTTTTCTGGCCTATCAATTGTTGTAATGAGTGAGACCGCCGCGTCCTAATAGTAAATTATGGCTGGAAGTCTCACAGCATTCTAATCGAAAACAGTACTTGTTCCTTTAAATTTCGAGAGTTTCTGGTGAGTTATTTCAGTCCATGTATCAGAATTTTTCGCGAAACTGCAAATAGGAGCAAGAGTAGGATTTCAGCAGTTAAGGCGAAAAATTGTGACCAAATCCTTTTTATCCAGAAGCAGTAAATTAGTTTAACTTGCTAAATAAAAAATAAAATTATTTATCGATGTATTTTTAGCTTTATTTGATGCTGCTTCTAGGGACACGCGCTTGCCATTCACCCAATGGTTTGTTTACGGATGCAGTTAAAATATTCTAGATCAAACAACCGTACGCAAAAGTTTAGAGGTTGTTACAAACGGCCTGATCTGGAAGAAGTAAAGTTGGCTAAATTCTTGTTGCCAGCAGTTACTATTTCGTTAACTTGAAACAGACACAAAAACGGGATGACGCTTTTGCAACGCGCTACAAACGTTCATTGTATTGACGCAACTAAAGCTCTACGAGTTTTCAGCTTCCAGTTTGCGCCAACAACTCACGATTAATGCTGAACACAGAAGACTTTTAAATAGATTTTACTGCATCATCGTTCTGTTAACTTCGTATTGCTCCGTAACCGTATTCCCCTTCCTGTCCAGTTTGGTTACCTACAATGTATTATACGTTAGCGGGATTTCCGATTTTGTGAAAACTTTGGGTTTTCCCGATCAAATTTCAATATATTTTAAAGGTATTTAAATTTCGGTACGGCAAATGTTTACCTGATGATTGTCCAACTTTCACGAAAGTGCGGCCATTTGGATCACCTGATTTCGCTTTGATGCGTTTTTCCTCTGGCCGTTTTTTAATTTTTAGTATTCGGCTTAAATTGCAGTTTTCCCGTCGACTTGCAATTCGCTCTCCCATCTTGACGTTGCCGACATATTCATTTGCACTAAAAATTGTTGTTGCTAATTTTTGATCATTGTTTGTCACAAAAATATCTGCAACAAATGCGTCTATCAAAAGATTTTGAGTACACCATTATAGCAGGATTCCGGCAAAACAACATAGTTGGGACAATTCCATGAAAATTAAGTTGAATCGGCAACTTGCTGCCCAATTCTAGATGAAAATGTTTCTTGTAAACTGGCTGATTGCACACGAAACTACCGTCTCGGTAGTAAATTCACATAATTATCCAATAAGTTTACATGAAGCTTCAGGCATGTCACATAGGAATCTTCGGTCAGATTCAAGAAAGTTCTAGTTCCTCGAATTTTCACGTCTTGTCAGAGCAAATTCGGCCATTCCCAATGAATTTAGCTGCTAAGTTTTTCATAGGTATAATCTGCGGAAACTGGAAGTTGTACACAAAATCCTTTGATAGATGTAAAAGTCCACTTTACATGTTCAACGAGAACAGGAATTTGAAACTTGCAAACATGTTTGCTATCAGTTGGTTATCCGCTTTTGCTTTAAATTCTTTGCCACCATGTTTAGGTCATAAAATTCCAACTACTTTCCTTTCAATTCTCAACTGGAATGAAATAATCTTTTCTCGCTCCCCAGAAAAATAAATTTTCAGGATTATACAACTTTGAAATTCTAATTTTCACATTCGTTACCATGTTTTCACAAACCGATCCAACTACTAGCTCATAATTTCAGACAATCCATATCTACGATACTCACTGTTGTTAATATCACACTAACGGACATGCGTCTCATCATTGTTGTCAATTTTTCAAATATTTCTGCTAACTTACCCGCACTCTCATTTGTCCAAAAGTTGACGAACTCTCTGCATACTATTTCCCACAACTTTTTTGTCACTACAAAATCCGGATTTTTATGCTAATTTTGTTTTCGCAGCAATTTATTAAACGTTTAGTCCTGCATTGTTAGTTACGTAGCGCAATTTCTCAGCAACATTGCAATAGCTTCAAAATGCATCAGTCGAAAGTTACAAGAGAAAACCAGTGACCGAAAAACATGAACTTTGCACCATGCAGTGTTCCTACTGTCACGAATTAAAGTCATTTCAAATTCTTATTAACCTATTCTTGTTACCAACCACACGTCGTTTCACTTTCCTTTTCCCATTAGTTGTGCTGTCCGTGTTGCTTTCAAATAAAATACAACAAATTTCAAATACAACAAAAGTCCACGCGTATGTTTGGCAATAGCAGACTCGGAACAGCACATAGGAAAGATATCAGATCTGACAACATATAATTTGCATATTAATAACACTCGCACACCCCATCAAAATCTCCATACTAGGATCTACGTTGGAATGGGACCAACCTCCCAAACAGAGCACCACATACAAAACATGGTGCTCCGTTTTGTACACCTGGATCCAGCCGAAATGGAGTTTCCGAGCTCGATGTTGGCAACTTTAATGCACACTGTAGTTGTGTTTGCGTACAACTAGAAATCACTGGTGCTATTGTCGGATGCAGGCTGTTTTCTTGTCTGCGGAACTTTTCCTGGCAATCTTTTGTTTGGTAAAGTTTGCCTTCACATAGATCCTAAATTTCTGTCATGCAATTTAGATGGATTGACCACAAGTTTTTCTCAATGCCTTGATAGAACGGTTGTGAAGTCAACATGTTCAGGAGTCCTGGAATCTGGGAACAACGCCTGGGCATAAAATCCCTTTCCAATTTCCACCCATTTCAGCTCCTTCTCGTTGAGCACCAAAGTTGCGGGTTCTGTGATCTCAGTTTTACCTTGCCAACCTGATGAGCAGCGGGTTTTTCGCTACTCAATTTCCGTTTTCAGCTTTGGGTGAGCACAATGCAACCATTTTAGATTCTGATTTTCACTGATATGTACCACTGCTCAGAAAAAAAAGGATTAGGCCGAAATCTCGACATAAATCTCCATTTAAAGATTTGTTGTTCATTTACGGATGCTTGTGCCGACCAGCTACCTTTGCAGGGTACCTGTAGCTCCGGCGAGCAGAATATTTGAAAACTTAATTTACACAAACAAAACATCAAAACAATGGTTAAGCTGCTCGATTTTTTACCAAAAAGCAAATTATTCCGTCTAAGTTATCAGTTTATTAGTTAATTATTTATCTCGTGACTCACACTTGCCACCCCTTTAAATTTTGAGCTGACGGATTCTGCATGTGAGTCGTGGATGGGGTGCTATATAGTGCCTGTATTGCGTGTATAAAGTACTGTGGAGTGATGTTTGCGTATGGTCAAAAAATGAAGTAGCGGAAACCTTCATGGTTCATTTGCCAGTTTGCTTATACACAAGAGGCTGAACAACCTAGAAGCCGAACGCCAAAGTGAGTAAGAGTTGAGCTATAGCTTCCAAATTGTCAATAATGCACTAGAATCACCAAAATGACACTGAAACTTGAAATGTAAGCTATGGTCAAGCACGTTTGGTAAACAATTTGAAAGTTTTTCTAAAACATTAACTGATGTAGTACTGTAGATGTTTCAGCAAATTGCGAATGTTTTCGTAATAATAAAAAATGGTGCAACGTATTGTCTCCCCATCTCACTAGTATTATGTATTTCTTCATAATCCTCTATTTGTGCCCCATCCGTGTCAAGATATGCTACACTTTGGTTAACATCTTGCACGTGGGCAGAATGTTGGGGTGAAGTACTCTGCGACGGGATGTCCACCGACATTTCGATAATCGATTGCTCGCGGTAGACAGGTAAAATCGTCGAATATAGGCGTCTATTTGTAAGCTCTCTGAGAGTTGATAAAAAGTTGTAATTTGAACCAAGCGCTACAGATGCTTGGAAGAAATGACTTGCGCGACCATCCAAAATTGAGAAAAACGTCCAAAATCGGTCAAGACGTCCAATTGATGATGTCAAGTGCTCCCAACTTTATCAAGGTGGACCAATATGGCAAAATGTTTGGGAGGTTGGGGACAACCGGAGCTTGCATAGTGCTAGAGAACTTACTGGAGGATGCGACTTCAATGTCAATTTTACGACCCATTCTTGCCGGTCTTTTACCATTTTTACGGGTTTCAAGCCGCGTAACTCATAGTTCTTGTACATTTTGGTGTCTTTGGAACTGTTACAACTCTTTATCCACCTCAATGCGAGCTTTCGAATGCACCGGTAAAAATCCCGATCTACGAACTTTCAATTTTGAGCCATGGGCTGTGTTTGGCTATTTTTGACCATTTTCGCCCATAATTAAATGAGTGCATTTTCAGGTCTCGGATTCCAATTACAACTTTTTTCTTTACTCTCGTCGAGAGCTTTCGAATGATAACAAAATTAGCTCATTTGGCAAATTTTTTTATTTACTCATTTTTTACTGCAGTGGTGCCTGAGCCTACCTCTGCCTCCCGCGCTTCCGGGAGCAGTTCAGTGATCCATGTAGACCCCGTGGGGCCTGGGGCCTGACACCATCTCGAAATAGAGGAAGACACATAATAATAAATATAATAATAATAAATAATAATAAAGTCAAAAGGCATCATAGCCAGTCTTGTTTTTCCGTTTATACATTAAAATGGTTCATTTAGAGTATTGAGATTGTTTATTACAACTGTTTGTCCACCAACGAGTGCTGAATGACAATTCCCATCAACCCACCGGATAACTCTCAATTTTGACTCCACTTTGTTTTTGGCCATTTTGTCCCTTTGGCTCTGCACCATTTCGGACATTTCATGCTTTAGCTCCTACTATGCATCCATGCAACTAGAGCTGAATGACACAGCACATCTGCATCCGGACACCTACAGTTTTGCCCATTTTGACTGGCTCCTGGGCTGCTTGACCCCTTGAGTAGCCCATAGCTCATTTTTCCCACATTCAGTGCTGGGTTCTGTCATAACTTTTTATCTACGTACGCAGAGTTCTTCGGAATGATTTCGTCCTCATATTGGGGTTTCGCTACTTGAATTTTGACTGCGTTGGTCACTGCAGGTCGAGTACTTGACTGTCGAGCAGCACTATTGCACCCAGGTGCCAATTGGCATCGGGTGCCACTTATTACTTAAGGCCAACTAGTTGACTCTTAACTAGAAATAATTCGAAAACGGTTGGGGTTTTGTTTTTTTAAGTTGATTTTTTATCTTTTTTTTTTCGCCTTATAAAACTGGTATTAGGTTTCTCTAGGCCTTGATTCCCATTACAACGTTTTCACACTGTCGAGAGTTGCCGACAAAATTCAGCTCATTTTGGCAACTCTATTCCCATCATTTTTGTTCATGGAGCCGTCTCGGCAAGCACTTGCTCTCCCGCCCCCGCTTCCCGGAGCAGCTCATCCATGTGCAGGAAGATTTCAGCTCGAGCAAACTCCAGATAGACAGGGGGACAGTGAACAATAATAATAATAATATTAAAGAATCAGTGTTACTGCAAGAATGTACATTAACAGCGTTTTTCTGTTTATTTCGGCCATAACTTTCGCTACGGTATTTGTGGAAATTGCCACAAGCAAAAAAGTTGTTCAGCTCGAAGAGCTCTACCATATCGACACTTTTCAAAATCTAATCTTCTGAAATCTCGAAATCTCGTAAATTTTTCTGGAATTTCTATTTTCAGTTTCGAACAGAGTGGTCGGTTTGCGACCCTTTTTTTAGAAATCGGAGACAAAAAAAAAAAGTCCAAAATCGGGTTTTCCGGAATTCCCGATTTTCAGTTTTCGCTGCAACTTCGCTAAAAACTGTCGCAGCGAGCCAGCTTCGACGAGCTCTTTCGTTTGAGTACATATCGATCCTTTGGGGAAATTTTCTGAAATCCGGAAATTTCCCGGTCGAAGGAAATCCGACAATTTTCCGGATATTCGATTTCAGTTTGAAATCAGCGCGGTCGAATATTCATGACCAACTTTGGCAAAATCGGATACAAAATTTTTACGTTTTCCCTTGGTCCCCCCTTACCATTTTTTTGTCCGAATTCCGAAATCCCGAATCCGGAAAATCGATTGCCCATTTTTGCCGACCAACCTCCTGGATGTGGCTTTTCAAATGAGCTACCAATCAATTTCGTACCACTTCCAATCTCGAGATCTAGGGGACAGACGGATAATAATACAGCACAGACCAACAAGGTGTTGCTCCTCCTTTGGAGTACACAAATCTCGTCCAACATAGGGCTCCAAACCCTTTGGAAGTATAACCCAATAATACAACGGACATACTCTGGCTGTTTTGTGAAAATGCGGCAACCCAATGTTTCTTATCCACGCTCAAAAGGTTTTATCAGCATGATTTGCAAACTACATTTCGGGTAACTGATCAAATTAAGATATTGTCAAAGTACATTGAACTTTTGAAACATTCGAGACCATTGCATTCGACAAGTTTGTTTTAGGAAGTTATGATGCTGCAAGCACATTGACATGTCTGTCAGAATTCTACGATCATGGCGAGCAAATGTCGCTCCTCGGAGTACCAGGTGGAGGCAGCTACAATGTTATCGGGGAAATCATTTTTCAGAAATTTGAACTCCATGAAACGGTTCTGCCAGGACAGTCCTTCTAGTTGTTAGCCCATCTGGCTATTGGAACCAGCGAACTGCACCGGAGCAGGTCGTGGATTGGGCAATAGGGCATATGTTTGCGTTCACAACTCGGCGCTTGGCAATGATGCAAGCGAAGATTTCAACATCAGCTATATAATCATAAGTTGCCTATTACCGCTACCAAATTGCAAATTAGCTTTTGAAACACAATAATTACGTGATTCACCCAAAGTGAGCTCAATCACTGAAAGCAGCTTCAGCCAATTTGTAGTTCCCACTTCTCTGCATTAGTTAGACACCAATTCGGGGAAAACTGGTTTTCTATGTAAAAAGTTTGGCAATTCGGCCACTGGTAATTGACTAATTACGTTGACATGCCACCAAGGGTCAGATGCATAATATCGATAACGTAATCTACGAACGCTGAGAAATCACGGCTTTTGCGTAAGTTGCGCCTGGAGTGTTAATTGATAAATTCATTTGGTTAAAAACAGAATACTTGACACTAGTTTGTCACATCTCTATGGATCTACCACATCTACCTCTGGACTTAGACAGAGAAGTATTTGCAGTGATATCAAAGCACCATATTATTGTGTAGAAAAGGTGTTCATTAAATACCGTTTTCAGCAAAATTGAAGATTTTTTAAAGGGTGCAGCGATATTCAGTGTAAAATGAACACTCATTTTGCTCCGTACGATAATGCCACTCAGATGGTTCCCGAATGCGTCTCCCGATCTTCTGATAACTCCGTCACTTTCGCTCGCCTTAAACCGTTAAAAGAAAACTTGTGTACAGGCACACAGGTTTGGATACTTCACCATTCGGCTTGTGCAACACGTTCTCAGCCACTTCCCGTGGCAAGTTCGATGGATTAGCTGGAGACGCACGCTGGTATATCAGATACATGTCGATTTCGACATGCCGAGAAGCATTATACCTGCTTTGGGGCCCGACAACTCTAGTACTTGCGTTTTAGTGCGGACTAAATACTTCATTTCTCAATGTCTACTCAAAACTTTAAAACTGCACCGTTTAATGGGGATCAGATCCTGTTTTCAAATATTTGTATGGTCACCGAAACTAGGCAAAACTATTTGCTTTTTTAATACATTTCGACATTTGAGTTTTTCAAAAGAGAACCTTAAAGATGTTTCGATATCCGACATTTAAACACTGGGAAATGAAAAAGTGAAGCTGGCGATTGCGTCCACAAAAGTATTCTGATGGAATACTGCATGTATTCTAACATTTTTGTTTTCTCTTCCATACTTCATATAGACTAACTTCAAAGGTTAACTCGACAGGAGCTCACATTTCCGCTACAAGATTTTTTCGTCACTTTGATTTTAGTTAGTGTTAACCGAAAAGTTTAAAAGACGGAGAGTGAGGAAATTCAGAATTTGATGGAAATTTTTATATGTTATCCCAGCAAAACTGGATTTTGTACAATAGCACCGCAATAAGGTTTTCAGTGAGTATTTTAAATGCCTTACTGCATATTTTCAGGCCATGGT
This sequence comes from Trissonchulus latispiculum, assembly GCA_030248195.1. Taxonomy (NCBI): domain Eukaryota; kingdom Metazoa; phylum Nematoda; class Enoplea; order Enoplida; family Ironidae; genus Trissonchulus; species Trissonchulus latispiculum. The sequence goes on from JASAND010020355.1 coordinate 10,343, forward strand.
TTTCGATTCCATTGGATTACAACGATGATCTACCTTACAAAAGATTATCCGTCTTCCCGACCGGTACCAGAATTGCTCAGAGTCTCCGTTTTTGATCGTGCTCATCAACTGGCGAAAGGTTTATATTTAAAACACATATTTTGCAGGTAAACAATACTGTTGTGAAATATTATTTAAGTCCCGTTCGTTTATCAACATTGAAGTGTTTTGGGAAGGCGATACGATTACAACACAATAATACTTTCCAGACGCGCCTACCGTACATTGCACTTTAGGTGCTCAGAATCCTTCAAAATCGCATGTTTTGGTGGTGGCATCTATTTGTGCAGTGGTTTTGAACGTTGCCAATTGCGAAGTTGTGAAATCTTGGTGAAGTTGTGACAGAAATCCTTGGGTCATGTTAAAATTTCATAATATGCGTAGCTTGGGTTCTGCTTACTAATATTATTCGTTTTCTTACACATCAGTTGAATATAGATCGTTGATCTTTAAACATCGATTTTCTCAAAACTTCGGAATAAGCCAAAATTGAACTTTTGCGCTATTTATATAGGGACATATTTCCCGACGGATTTGACTCAAAAGTTCGGTTCAGAACTCCAGAGATATTTTTTTGAAAATAATGTATCCCTACATGCTCCCAAACCGTTTTTGGCTTATACGACCTAATTATCAGAAATATTTCAATAGTTGTAGAAAAAGCAAGAATGCTCATTTGGTGGATCTCGTCCGCCAATCAGCTGCTTCTATTAAACCTACCGAGGGAAATAAGGCCAAAAATCAATTTTTCGTTGGTGTTTCGAAAAGTATAGACAAGATTTCCAGCTTCCGCTGCTGACTAAATTTTTAGCTAATTTTATTAAAGGAGCAAAGCAGTTGTGAGCCGAAAAGATTCTATGCGGTAATTACACCTTAAAGCGGAAGCTTCAGAGCACCTAATTTTGTGAAAGTTTGTTGTTTTTGAAATAAAAGTTTACATTTTTGGTTGGGTAGAAACAATGTTTGAGAATAAAAATTCGTATAGTACTCCCCAATTTGGTGGTGCAAAATCCTTCCAAAATTAAACAAATACTTGGCTACAAAGAATAAATTGAGCACAACAACAAACATTAGAAATAATAGATAACGTTAGTCTTCTTGCTCTTTGCAACCAGTAATCACTCCAGTGGATCCATTTATTGAATCACATGTACAGCTGTTGTAAACTATTCTATGAAGCGAAGTGAAAAACGATGAAACTATGAAATATGATCGGAATGATCCTTCATTCGAAAGATTAGATGATGAAATATCAAACGTTGCAACTGAGAAAAAAAAACTTCAAACTTAATAGTAACTTAGATAAATTCAGCTTTTCAACTGCAAAGTTCTAATGAATCATCATCAGTAATTACATACTTGTTGCAGATACAGTAGCGCATATAGACGCCCAGATCGATTTTTTCGAAGCCGAATGCAATATGAAAGTCGACAATGTTACTCGTTGCAATGTTGGTCTCCATACATGTATTTCAAGCCCTACGTACGCTTACGGATACAAAGCTTGCAAAATATGCAAATTGTTATTTAATGACTGGTGTAAATCTGACATTTAAAAAAGAGTACCTAATAGTAAAAGTAGCAGCACCACGCTCTTCCTTATATATGGCGCTCGTAATGCATAAATTCAAATCGAAATCTCGGAGAAGGGGTACATGCTCAAGTTGGCGACCAAGGTACCTTTTCAAAAAAATAGAATTGTCGTCAAATGAACTACTGGAAAGCCGTAACTTTTTTACTTAAATAAATATTAACCATACTACGATTAATTAGTTCTCTTATTAGCGGCCAACTTCCAAAATTTTACGAAGGCGAATTGAAGACAATGGTAAAAATCCCGTATTTTATATGCAATCCAGTTGGTTTGCATTGTTGATATTTTCAACAAGATAATTTATGGCTGAAAATAACTATTCTCAGTAGCATTAGATAGTAATAAAAATAATAACCATATTTTTCAAACTTAAGTTGCATTATTTTGTTTGTTGCACTGACTTCACAAAAGAATGTCAACATGATATTCAAGCTGAAAAGCCATTGAAAACTGTAAGTTTCGAGCATATTGCAGGCTTAATACAACGTGGAACTCGGCAATGCGCCAGTCTTACGGCCGAGTTTTAATATTGCAAAAGATGGTTAGCTTCTTCATAATTCCAACATTGTTTCGGTACGTAAAATGGTTTTCTAAGTTTTTCAAACGGTATAATATTTCTATGAGGGTCAACTTGCATTTAATCATCGAAGTTGAGAAATTGCTCAATAGCTACAGTTATGCTATAATAGTTTAAATACTTCAGTCCCAATCCAACTTTACTTTTACTTTTCTGTCCATTCTCAGAAATACCAGTTTGGATACCTGATCGAACCTACGGCTCGTAGTCGAATCATACTGTTGTTGCTGATCATTCATTCTCAGTCGTCAATTTCAATGTTGATAATTCATGCTAAGTTTTGTTGCAACGACTTTTACATCCTCAAACAAAGTTGTATTTTAGGGCAATATAACTGTATGTCTTCTCTGATAGTCATAAAATAGACAGATTTCTATTGGTGGAATGCAAAAATATATGTGGATTTGAAAGTATTGGCCATACTGATTTATCTCCAAAAACATAACTGTGAATTGTGCAGTGTAGCGGTAGTTTTTTACTTTTGACGGACGTAGTAAATGTTGTTGTAATACCCATTTATGGTGCAATAGCAACTTTCCATGGAGCATGGAAAGTTGCTATTGCACCCATAAATTAAGGTAATTATTACAACAAGCATTTACTACGTCAAAAGCTAATGTCAAAAGTAAAAACTACCCTTACCTGCACAATTCACAGTTATGTTTTTGGAGAATACATCGACTGATTTTGTGAGAGAGTATGGCCAATAAAATACCAAATCCACATATATTTTGCATTCCACGGTAAATCTGTCTATTTTATGACTATATCGGAAAGACATACAGTTATCATGAACAGTATTGCCCTAAACAAATACAACTTTGTTTGAGGATGTAAAAGTCGTTGCAACAAAGCTTAGCATGAATTATCAACATTGAAATTGACGACTGAATGAATGATCAGCAACAACGAATATGATTCGGCAACTACGAACCGTAGGTTCGATCAGGGCCGGGCTATCCTGTCAAACTGGCTATTTCGTGAGAATGGACAGAAAAGTAAAAGTAAAAGTTGGACAAAGGACTGAAGTATTTAAACTATTATGGCATAACTATGTAGCTATTAACAATTTTCTCGGCTACACCTGCCGATGATTAAATACAGGATGACAAAAACAACCCTCATAGGAAATATTATTATACCGTTTGAAATTGCACTAGCAGAAAACCATTTACGTACCAGAGAGTAAACAATGTTGGAACAAGAGAAGCTAACCATCTTTACTAATATTAAAACCTATAGTACTCGACGTAAGACGCTAGCTGCCCTGTAATGTATTAAACCTGCAATATGCTCGAAGCACTTAGGTTGACAGCGGGTTTCAGCGGGTAAAGATATCATGTTGACATTCTTTACAGCAGGCGTGTGCAACAAACAAAATAATACAACTTAAGTTTGAAAAACTCTATGGTTATTATTTTTTATTACTATCTAATGCTACTGAGAAATAGTTATTTTCAGCCACTTAAATTATCTTGTTGAAAATATCAACAATCTTTTAAATAACTGGATTGCATATAAAATGCAAGGATTTTACCATTGTCTTCAATTCGCCTTCGCCAAATTTTTTAAGAGATTGGCCATAATATAAGAGAACTAATTAATCGTAGTATGGTTAATGTTTATTTAAGAAGTAAAAGTTACGGCTTTCCAGTAGTTCATTTGACGACAATTCCTATTTTTGAAAAAATAGCAGTGTAGCATGCTTGAGCGCTGATTGTACCCCTTCTCCGAGATTTCGATTTGAATTTTTATGCACATTACGAGCGCCATATATAAGGAAGAGCGTAGTGCCTTACTTTTACTATTAGGTACTCTTTTTTAAATGTCAGATTTGCCCACCAGTCATTAAATAACAATTTGCATATTTTACCAAGCTGCTATCCGTAAGCGTTACGTAGGGCTTGAAATACATGTATGGGGACGAGACATTGCAACAGGCAACATTGTCGACTTTCATATTGCATTCGGCTTCAGATAAGTCTGGAGCGTCTATATGCACTACTGAACTGTCTGCAACAAGTATGTAATTACTGATGATGATTCATTAGGGCTGCAGTTGAAAGCTGGTTATCTAAAGTTACTAAATTAAGTTTGGTTTTTCTCAGTTGCAGCGTTTGATATTTCATCATCTAGTCTTTCGAATGAAGGATCATTCCGATCATATTTCATAGTTTCATCGTTTTTCACTTCACTTCATAGAATAGTTTACAACAGCTGTACATGTGATTCAATTAAATGGATCCACTCAAGGTGTTACTGGTTGCAAGAAACAAGAAGACTAACGTTATCTATTATTTCTGTGTTTGTTTGTTGTTATCAGTTTATTCTTTGTAGCCAAGTATTTGTTTAATTTTGGAAGGACTGCACCACCAAATTAAGGAATTACTATACAGATTTTATTCTCAAACATTAATAGTTTCTACCCAACCAAAAATGTAACTTTTATTTTCAAAACAACAAACTTTCACAAAATTAGGTGCTCTGAAAGCTTCCACTTTAAGGTGCTGGTACCCTTTCGGGTATCTTTCGCTCTAACTGCTTTGCTCCTTAATAAAATTAGCTAAAAGTCATACAATAACTCAATTTAGTCCCTTTAGCAAACTGGAAGCAATCCTATACTTTCAGATGAAAACATAACAAAGAATTGATTTTTGGCCTTATTCCCTCAGTAGGCAATAGAAACAACTGATTGGCGGATTGGATGGAACGAGGCCACCAAATGAGCATTCTTGCTTTTTCTACAACTATTGAAATATTTCTGATGATTAGGTCAGTATAAGCCAAAAACGGTTTTGGGGCGTAAAAGTTATTATTTTCAAAAAAATGCGGTTCACGGAGTTCTGAACCAATAAGAGACGCTGAGTCAAATCCAAAAAAGTCCCTCGGGCCATATGTCCCCTATATAAATAGCGCAAAAGTTAATTTTGGCTTATTCCGAAGTTTTGAGAAATCGATGTTTAAAGATCAACGATCTATATTCAACTGATGTGTAAGAAAGGTAAGATAATATTAGTTAAGCAGAACAAGCTACATGTACATATTATAAGTTTTAACATGACTTAAGGATTTCTGTCTAACTTCACCAAGACTTATGGATTTCTGTCTAACTTCACCAATTGAGAAACTTACAGCGTTCCAAAAACCACTGCACAAATAGATACCACCACCTTAAAACATGCAGTTTTGAAGAATTCTGAGCACCTAAAGTGCAATGTGTATAGCATACCGTAGAGTATGATGTACGTCTGGAAAGTATTATTGGCTTTGTTGTAATCATTATCGCCTTCCCAACACTTCAATGTTGATACTTGAACAGGACTTAAATAATATTTCACAACAGCCATATTGTTCACACCTGCAAAACCATATGTATTTAAGTATAAACGCAATCTTTCGCCAGCTAATGAGCACGATCCAAAAAACGGAACTCTCTGAGTAATTCTGGCTAAACCACCGGTCGGTTTGAAGACGGATAATCTTTTGTAAGGTAGATCATCGTTGTAATCCCAATGGAATCGAAATACATGGCCTGAAAATATGCAGTAAAGGCAGAAAAATTTAAAATACTCACTAGCTTGCTATTGCGGTGCTATTGTACAAATCCAGTTTTACTGGGATAACATATAAAATTTCCATCAAGTTCCTAATTTCCTCTACTCTCCGTCTTTTAAACACTTTCGGTTAACACTAACTAAAATCTAAAGGCTGACGAAAAAATCTTGGAAACGAAATGTGAGCTCCTGTCCTGAGTTAACCTTTGAAGTTAGTCTATATGAAGTATGGAAAGAAAGAAAGAAACACAAAAAATGTTAGAGTTGAATATTCCATGCAGTATTCCATCAGAATACTTTGTGGACGCAATCCTTCTAACTTCACTTTTTTCATTTCCCAGTGTTTAAATGTCGAATATCGAAACATCTTTAGGTTCTCTTTGAAAAACTCAAACAATCGAAATATACTATTAAAAAGCAAATGGTTTTGCCTAGTTTCGGTGACCGGGGCATACAGAATATTTGAAAACGATAAGGATCTGATCCCCATTAAGCAAGTGCAGTTTTTAAAGTTTTGAGTAGACATTGAGGAAATAAAGTATTTTAGTCCACACTAAAACGCAAGTACTGCGAGTTGTCAGGCCTAAAGCAGGTATAATGCTTCTCGGCATGTCGGCATGTCGGCATGTATCTGATATATAGCGTGCGTCTCCAGCTAATCCATCAGACTTACTGCAAGGAGTGGCTGAGGAACGTGAAGCATAAGCAGTGGTGTATCCAAACCTGTGTGCCTGGCACAAATTTTCTTTTAACGGTTTAAAGGCAGTACATACAACGTCGAAAAGAAGTGACGGGTTATCGAAGGTGCAGTCGGGGGGTCGCTTGCATTCAGGAACCATCTGAGTGGCATTATCGTACAGGCAAAATGAGTGTTCATTTTACACTGAATATCCTTGCACCTTTCGTCTCCAATTTTTGCTGAAAACGGTATTTAATGAACACCTTTCTACACAATAACATATAGTGCTTTGATATCACGTAAAATAATCTTCTCTGTGCGATACGATCTAAGTCCAGAAGATTGGGCGTGGTAGGTCCATAGGGGTGGAGGCAAACTAGTGTCAAATGATCTGTTTTTAACCAAATGAACTCAAATTTTATCCAATTAACACTCCAAGCCTGTGTCTGAACTTACGCAAAAACTACGTGATTTCTCAGCGTTCGCAGTGCTAGATTACGTTATCGATATTGTCGCTGTTATTTGGTGGCATGTCAACGTAGTGAGTCAATTACTCCAAAGTATTTAGCCAGGATTGCCAGAAACTTTCCACATAGAAAGCCAGTTTTCCCGAAATTGGTGTCTTAACTAATGCAGAGAACAGAACTACCAGAATTGGCTGAAACTTGCTTTCAGGTGATTGAGCTCACTGAATTGAATCACGTGAATTGTGTGTTTCAAAAGCTAATTTGCAATTTGTTGTAACAATAAGCAACTTACTGATTATATAGCTGATGGTGAAATCTTCGCTTGCATCATTGCCAAGGTTATGGTTGTGGACGCAAACGTATCTATATTGCCCAATCAACGACCTGCTCAGTTGCAGTTCGTAGTTCAAATAGCCAGATGAGTTCTTTGCTAGAAGGACTATTCTGGCAGAACCGTTTTCATGGAGTTCAAATTTCTGAAAAATGATTTCCACGGTCTTTGTGTAGCTGCACTCCACCTCAATTTTTCCCCCTTCAATAAGGAGCGACGTTTCTTCGCCATGATCATCCAGAATTCTGACAGACATGTCAATATTGCTTGCAGCATCATAACTTCCTAAAACAAACCTCTGTCGAATGCAATGGTCTCAGATGTTTCCAAAAGTTCAATGTACTTTGACAATATCTTAATTTGATCAGTTACCCGAAATGAGGTAGTTTACCAAATCATGCTGATAAAACCTTTAATCGTGGATAAGAAAACTTATTAGGTTGCCGCATTTTCACAAAAAGGCAACCCTTCGTATTGAGTATGTCCGTTATTTATTATTGGGTTCCGCCCTTTTCCAAAGGGTTTGGAACCCTATGTTCTGGACATGTTTATTGTGTTGCCTACTTTTCCAAAGGAGGGGCAACACCTTGTTATTGGTCTGTGCTTATTATTATTATCCGTCTGTCCCCCCTAGATCTCGAGATTGGAAGTGGTACAGGGGTGATTGATAGCTCATTTGAAAGCCCTTGTCCAGGAGGTTGGTCGGCCGCGTGGGCAGTCCGATACTTTCCGGATTCCGGGATTTCGAATTCCGGATTTTAAAAAATGGTAAGGGGGGACCAAGGGAAACGTAAAAATTTTTGTATCCGATTTTACTTAAAAGTTGGTCATGGGGTAATTCGACCACGCTGATTTCCAAACTGAAATCGAAATATCCGGAAAATTTACGGATTTCGAGATATTCGACCGGGAAATTTCCGGATTTCGAAAAATTTCCCCAAAAGGGATCGATATGGTACTCAAACGAAAGAGCTCGTCGAGCTGAACAACTTTCCTTTTTGCGACAGTTTCCGGAAGTGCGCCTAGCGAAAGTTATAGCCAAAAAACTGAAAATCAGGGAATTCCGGAAAACCCGGATTTTGGACCAAAAAAGTTTTTGTCTCCGATTTCGCTCAAAAGTTGGTCGTAGGGTAATTCGACCACTCTGATTTCGAAACTGAAATAGAAATTCCAGGAAAATTTACAGATTTCGAGATATTGGACCCGGAAGATTCTAGATTTTGAAAAGTGGTCGATATGGTACTCAAATCAAATCAAAGAGCTCTTCGAGCTGAACAACTTTTTTGCTTGTGGCAGTTTCCACAAATGCGTGTAGCGAAAGTTATGGCCGAAAAATAAACAGAAAAACGTATTGTGGGCAACACATTCTTGCAGTAGCACTAGTTCTTAATATTATTATTATTATTGTTCACATTTTCGTGTCCCCCCTGTCTATCTGGAGTTTGGGTGGGCCGATCGAGCTGAAATCTTCAGGGGATCTGCACATGGACCTGAGCTGCTCCAGGAAGCGCAGGGAAACCCCGGAGAGCAGAAGTGCTACCGGAGCAGCCCCGTGAGTAAAAATGAGTAAAATAAAGTTGCCAAAATGAGCTAATTTTGGTATCATTCGACAGCTCTCGACGAGTAATGAAAACGTTGTAATAGGGTCAAGGCCTAGAAATGTACCAATTTTGAGTTATAAGGCGAAAAAGGGTCAAGATGGCCAAAAACGACCAAAACGGCCGTTTGAAAGGGGTTTTCCGAATTTATTTCTAGTTAGAGTCAACTAGTTGGCCTTAAATTTTGCATGTAGGGTGGCACCCGATGCGGAAAGACCCTCTGGGCACCTGGGTACAATAGTGCTGCGCAATAGTCAAGTACTCGATACGGTGATGCTGAGAATGGTCAAAATTCAAAGTAGCGGAAACCCCCCAATATGGGTATCATTCGAAAACTCTCATTGCGTAGATAAAAAGTTGTAATAGGGCCAACGCACTAAAATGTGGGGAAAAATGAGCTATGGAGCCTCAAAGGGGTCAAAAACGGCCAAAACCGGTCAAAATGGGTAAAAACTGTAAATTGTCGGATGCGGTCGATAGCTGTGTCATTCGAAAGCTCTAGTTACGTAGATAAAAAGTTGTAGTAGGGCTAAAGCATGAAAATGTCGAAAAAATTAGTTACGGAGCCAAAAAGGGGACAAAAATGGCCAAAAACGGTCAAAATGGGTCAAAATTGAAAGTTGTCCGATTGGGTTGATACCGGTGTCATTCGAAAGCACTCGTTGAGTAGACAAACAGTTGTAATAGACGCTAAATGCTAATCTCAATACTTTTCCTAGAAATGAAACCATTTTGTGTATAAACGGAAAAATGTCGGGCGGAAACCACTTGATGCCTTTTGACTTATTATTATTTATTATTATTATATTTATTATTATGTGTCTTCCCTCTATTTCGAGATTGGGTGGGCCGATCGGGCTGAAATTTGCAGGGGATCTGCGCATGGATCTGAACTGCTCCCGGAAGCGCGGGGAGCCCCGGGGGAGCAGAGGTGCTCCCGGAGCACCCCCGTGAGTAAAAATGAGTAAAATAAAAAAGTTGCCAAATGAGCTAATTTTGTTATCATTCGAAAGCTCTCGACGAGTAAAGAAAAAGTTGTAATTGGGTCAAGGCCTGAAAATGCACTCATTTTGAGTTATGAGGCGAAAATGGTCAAAAATAGCCAAACACGGCCAAAATGGCTCAAAATTGAAAGTTCTCAGATCGGGATTATACCGGTATCATTCGAAAGCTCGCATTGAGTGGATAAAGAGTTGTAATAGTTCCAAAGCACCAAAATGTACAGAACATGAGTTACGGGGCTTGAAAACGGTAAAAAATGGCCAAAGCCGGCAAGAATGGGTCAAAATTGACATTGAAGGCCGCATCCTGGTAAGTTCCCCTAGTGTTCAGAAGCTCCCAGGTGTCCCCAACCTCCCAAACATTTTGCCATATTGGTCCACCTTGGTAAAAGTTGGAGCACTTGACATCAATTTGGACCAGTCTTGACCGATTTTGGACGTTTTTCTCACTTTTGAGGTCGCGCAAATCATTTCTCCTAGATTGTAGCGCTTTGGTTCAATTACAACTTTTTATCAACTCTCAGAGAGCTTACAAATGACGCCCATATTCGACGATTTTGCCTGTCACCGTATGGAGTAATCGATTATCGCATTGAAGTGGACATCCTTCCAGTGTCGCAGAGTACTTCACCCCAACATCTGCCCACATGCAAGATGTTAACCAAATGGCTTAGCCTATCTTGACTTTGATGGGGGCAAATAGAGGATTATGAAGAAATACATAATACTAGTGAAGTAGAGATAATGCGTTGCACCATTTTTTATTATTACGAAAACTTCCAACAGAAACACTCCTGTGACTCAGTATACATCAGTTAGTGTTCCTGCATCAAGAGCTCAAATTGACTAGCAGTTTGACCATGTTTGAAGAAGTTTCAAGTTTCAGTGTCATTTTGGTGGATTCTGGGCATTATTGACAATTTTGAAGCTATGTAGCTCAACTCTTATGCACTTTGGCGTTCGGCCCTGTTACATGTCTTTGTATAAGCAACAAGAGCTTTCAAATGAAACCTATGGGCGGTTTCCGCTACTTCATTTTTGACCATATGCAACATCACTCCACAGTACTTATACATCGCAATACAGGCACTATATAGCACCCCATCCACGACTCACATGCAGAATCCGTCAACCCTAGCAAAATTTAAAGGGGTGGGCAGTGGTGGTCACGAGATAAATAATTAACTAATAAACTGATATACCTAGACGGAATGGTTGCTTTTTGGTAAAAAATCGGCAACCCAACCATTGTTTTGATGTTTTGTTTGTGTAAATTAGGACCTCAAAATATTCTGCTCGCGGAGGTTTGCAGGTACCCTTTCTAAGGTAGCAATTTCGGCACAAGCATCCGTAAATGGTGTAATCTTAAATGGAATTTATGTCAGATTTCGGCCTAATCCTTTTTTCCTGAGGCAGTGGTACATATCAGTAGCAGAAAATCAGAATCACAAATAGTTTACATTGTGCTCACCCAAAGCTGAAAAGCTGAAAGGATGAAACTGCTTGAAAAACCCACTAACTCATCCAAGTTGGCAAGGTATAAAACTTGAGATCACAGAACCACAGCCTGGTGCTCGGAACGGAAAGGGCTGCAAGTGGAATTGGAGAAAGTGGAATTGGAAGAGATTTTTTATGCCCAGGCACGTTGTTCCCAGATTCCAAGACTCCTGAGAACATGTTGACTTCACAACCGTTCTATCAAGGCATGAGGAAAAACTTTAATGGTCAATCCATCTAAATTGCATGACAGAATTTAGGATCTATGTGAGGATCTATAAGAGCAAATGCTTACCAAACAAAAAGATTGCCAGAATGAGTTCCACAGATAAGAAAACAGCCTGCATCCCGCTGTTTCAACAATAGCACAGGGGTGGGGGTTTAAAAGTGGCAAACAAGGGTGCATTAAAGTTATAGCATCAATCTCAGAGGAAGCGCCATTTTTATTTCGGCTGGATCCGGAATGTACAAAACGAAACGTTTGCATGTTTTGTATGTAGTAGCTCTGTTTGGGAGGTTGGAAGTCCCATCTTCAACGTAGGTCTAGTATGGAGATTTTTGATAAGGATGTGCAGTGTTATTAATATGCAAATTATGTTGTCAGATCTGATATCTCCCTGCTATTGCTGTTCAGTCTGCTATTGTAACGTGCAACGCGCGTGGACTTTTGTTGTATTTTGAAATTTGTTGTATTTTATTTGAAAGCAACACGGACAACTTTAACTAATGAACAGTTTGGAAAGGAAGGGTAAGTGACTAGCAATACTGACGTGTGGTTGGTGTAAGAATAGGTTAATAAGAATTTGAAATGACTTTAATTCGTGACAGTAGGAACACTGCATGGTGCAAAGTTCATGTTTTTCGGTCACTGGTTTTCTCTTGTGAGCTGTGAGTCGACTCATTTTTTGATGCATTTTAGTATTGCAATGTTGCTGAAGAATTGCGCTTGCATGGCTTTAACAATACAGGACTAAGAAGCGTTTAATAAATTCTTGCTGCAGGCGAATTAGCATAAAGTCGGATTTGCAACTCTGGTGCATTCAAAAAGAGTTGTGGGAAGTAGTATGCAGAGAGTTCGTCAGCTTTGGACAAATGGGGACAGACAGAGCAAAGTTAGCAGAAATGTTTGAGAAAATTGACAACAATGATGGTTTGCACATGGTCCGTTAGTGTGATGTTAACAACAGTGAGTATCGTAGATATGGATTGTCCTGAAATTATGAGCCTAGTAGTTGGATCAGTTTATTATGAAAACATGGTAACGAATGTGAAATTAGAATTTCAAAGTTGTGCGTATAATCTAAAAGGATTTATTTTCAGCAAGGGAGCGAGAAAGATTTATTTCATTCCAGTTGAGGAATTGAAAGGGAAATGGTTGGAATTTTATGACCTAAACATGAGAATGGCAAAGGAATTTAAAGCAAAAGCGGATAGCAACTGATAGCAAGCATGTTTGCAAGTTATAGAGTTCCTGTTCTCGTTTATGTAAAAGTGGACTTTTACGTCTATCAAAGGATTTTGTGTACAACTCCAGTTTCCGCAGATTATACCTATGAAAAACTTAGCAGCTAAATTCATTGGAATGAGCCCAGGCAGCTTGTTTCTAACCAAGACAGTGAAATTCCGAGGAACTAGAACTTTCTTAGTCCTGACCAGAAAGATTCCTATCAATACAGAGGCGTGCCCTGAAGCTTCATGTAAGAGCTTATTGGATAATTATCTTAATTTACTACCGGATTGGCTAGTTTCGTGTGCAGTCAGCCAGTTTACGCAGAAACATTTTTCATCTAAGATTGGGCAGCAAAATTTCACCCGATTCAGCTAATTTTCATGGAATAATTTTGTCCCAACTATGTTGGTTTTGCGGAATCCTGCTATAATGGTGTACTCAAAATCTTTTGATAGACGCATTTGTTGCAGATATTTTTGAAGAGACTGTGATGGGAACAAACAATGATCCAAGAATTAGCAGCAACAATTTTGGTGCAAATGAATCCTATGTCAGCAACGTCAAGATGGGAGAGCTGAATACAGAATCGGCGGGAAAGGCAAAGCTGCAATTTAAGCCGGATATAAAAAGTCAAAAACAGCCGAAGGAAAAACGCATCAAAAGGAAGCGGAAATCAGATGATCCAAATGGCCACACTTTCGTGAAAGTTGGATTGTAATCATCAGGTAAGCGGCTGCCGGCAGCCCCGAATACACTAAAATATATTCAGAAATTGATCGGGAAACCCAAAGTTTTTCTAAAAGTCAGAGCTCCGCTAACGTATAATACGTGTAAATCATACGAAGCTAAACTGGACAGAAGAAGTGCAGTTGCAAACAAATCTGACAATGCGAAAGTTAACAGAACGATGATGCAGTAAAATCTATTTAAAGTCTTCTGTGTTCAGCATTAATCGTGAGTTGTTAGCAAACTGGAGCGCGCTGAAAGCACTCGTAGGCTTTAGTTGCGTCAATACAATGAACGTTTGCCAGCGCGTTGCAAAAGCATCAAAAGGAAGCGGAAATCAGATGATCCAAATGGCCACACTTTCGTGAAAGTTGGATTGTAATCATCAGGTAAGCGGGTGCCGGCAGCCCCGAATACACTAAAATATATTCAGAAATTGATCAGGAAACCCGAAATTTTTCTAAAAGTCAGTGCCCCGCTAACGTATAATACGTGTAAATCATACGAAGCTAAACTGGACAAAAGAAGTGAAGTTGCAAACAAATCTGACAGTGCGAAAGTTAATTGAACGATGATGCAGTAAAATCTATTTAAAGTCTTCTGTGTTCAGCATTAATCGTGAGTTGTTAGCAAACTGGAGCGCGCTGAAAGCACTCGTAGGCTTTAGTTGCGTCAATACAATGAACGTTTGCCAGCGCGTTGCAAAAGCGTCATCCCGTTTTTGTGTCTGTTTCAAGTTAACGACAAATAACAGCTGCTGGCAGCAAATTTAGCCAACTTTACTTCTTCAAGATCAGACCGTTGTAACAACCTCTAAGCTTTTGCGTTGCATTAAGCGCCATACCTGGAATTAATTTTTGTTTTGATCTAGAATATTTTAACTCATCCATAAACAAACCATCATTGGGTGAATAACAAACACGGTGTCCTAATAAACAGTGCCTGAGCATCAAATAAAGCTAAATACATCAGTAAATAATTTTATTTTTATTTAGCAAGTTAAACTAATTTATAACTTCTGGATAAAGAGTTTGGTCCTATTTTTCGCCTTAGCTTGCTGAAATCCCTACTCCTTTGCTCCTGTTTGCAGTTTCGCTTGAAAAATTCTGATGCATGGACTGAAATAATGCCAAAACTCTCGGAAATTGGATGATTAAAGGAACAAGTACTGTTTTCGATTAGAATGCTTTTTGTGAGACTTCCAGCACATAATTTACTATTAAAAATAGACGCGGCGATCTCCTTCCCATCATTACAGCAATTGATAGACAAGAAACGAGGAAGAATGAAATGTTAGTTGCAGGTCACCCTTGAGTCACCAGAACAGTGAATTTCAGCTTTTCAGTCCAAATGTACTGCAACGAGCTGGTCCAGCTGGATGTTGAACCGCGGCCCTTCTGCCCTAAAACGTCAGTCCACTGCATCGCAGCGTAATCAGCTGAAATTCTGTATCAGGCCTATTAACTCCTCTGTGGATGCTTCCCGCTTTCGTTAACAAGCCTTCACTAAAGCGGGGTCCGAATCTGGGGTGAGCCTGCCCCGACTCGGTCGAAGCTGTAGCCGTAAAAGCTTCCGAGATTTCCAGGGCGTCTGCCCCAAGATTGGTAAAAATGACAATTTTTAGCTTTTTGGCCAAAACTCAAGGGAATGCGCCGATTTTTAACATTTTTAAACAATTTTTCAAACGCTAAAACTTGCCAAACACGTGGTGCTCAGGTGTCTGCCCTTTCTTCCTTTTCGCTGACAGAAGTTTGCACGGTTTTTGGTCTGGGGCGTCTGCACATACCTCATCTTCCAACGTTTTCCTTTGCTTACAAATTCTCCTTCTTTATGCAATAATATCATGATACTATAAGGTTATTGCCAGTTTTTCGGCTTGCCGATTGATGGAAACTAAACGCGGCCTCTACATCATAAGCATCTGTGGTACAAACTGTAGACGCGTGCCTCCC
Organism: Trissonchulus latispiculum; assembly: GCA_030248195.1. NCBI lineage: Eukaryota > Metazoa > Nematoda > Enoplea > Enoplida > Ironidae > Trissonchulus > Trissonchulus latispiculum. Next base: position 25,808 of record JASAND010020355.1, read on the forward strand.
TGACATCTATAATTAGTGATCTAATTGCTAAACAGATTGCAACTTGGCAAAAGCTGAGCTATGGCACACACACACACATGGTTGGCATGTGGCATGTGGCTTTGGCACAACTCTGGTATAGGTATAACAGCAGTATAGGAAGAGGATAAAAATTTACAAACTGGATCAAAACATTTTTTCTTGTAGGCGCACTCAGTTTTACAATTTTCAACTACAATTACAACAGAAGTTATGCGAGCGAATCTAATTGGCAGATTAAAGCGTAAATGCAGCTAGCAACGCTGTGAGGGGAAGTCTTTTAAAAGAGAAAATTGCAACCTAAAATGTATTTTACATACACACCATCCAACAGTATTAATTTGCCATATCAGAGTTGGACGCTGGCTGAAATTAGTGGAACACACCCGCCCTGCAGCCCGAACCTTAATTTTCGGTCCGCATATATAATTTTTGGTCCTGTCTCTACTACTTTCACCACTCAAAATTATTAAAACTTAAAACGTAACTTTGATATGGGTATGTTTTCGACCATGCTGAGTTTACATTTAGTAGAATATTTCGATATCGTAAGAACTTACTTTTTGGATCAGCTAGGGGGGAACCAAAGGAAACCGAAAAACTTGTTGTCTTCGATATTGCTGAGTAGTTGCATACATAGCATACATAATCCATAATAGTATCATTACCTAAATATTGAGCCTGTTTAGGCATGTTTTCTTGTATTACGGCTTGGCTGAACGATCGTACTCACTGTATGGCCTCGTTTGTGGTGAAAGGTCCACTCATACTCCACGTTCTTAGAAATACGTGCAGTTTATAGAGACAGTGATATGAGCATGCAGCATTCGACTGTTGTGGGACCAAATATACTGCCGTATTTATTTGCTGATTCAATCTGGCCTGAATATGTGTAATTGTAGGGTACGACATGGCCATTACATTTCATGACCAACAGATTCCGAATCGAAAACGTTATTGCGTTTTCTTTGTCAAAGATTAGCAGAGAAACGTGGCCCATAGGGCCTTCCATGCCACTGACCCCGTGAAGATTGAAAGCAAATGGGGTTGCACTCGTTAGAGTAGTCTCTTATTGAACGGAGAGAGTCGCTTTTCAGTGCGCCGGATGGCATCCAGCTTTTGGTTGAAGTTGACCTCAGTTGCAAAGGTCCTGTAAAGTACTTTGAAACTGTCGTTAGGTTTGTTGGAAGGAATCAGTGGTTGTGGACCATTCAACTCACTGTGGTTGCACTAGTTAGAGTAGTTTCAGTAAGACCTTGTTCGATATTCTGCCTGTCCCGTACTATTTCGTTTCTAAAATGGAGACAGTCGAATATCAATTAAGCAAAATGCTGCTTTAATAACAACAACGTATCTAAAATTACATTATATTTACAATTTGGTTTTGGTGTTCTAAAAAATCAAAGCAAGAAACTGGAGTTATCTGTTTAAGCTGTTTACTCTTTACTAGTCAATGATCGGATCTAGCTTCTTTCTTTAAATGTCATATTTTTTCTTTAGTGTCATTGTTGTTGCATAAAGTGCAACACTCCAAAGCAAGCTAAAATCCTTCTTGAAGGCGCCTGTACTTTGTTGGGGGAGGCGCACGTTTGACGTTAGGGTACAGCTTGCAGGCATGGCATAGGGGACCAAACTGATAGGAAGGCAGACTTTGCTCCACCTTTTCCACATGACCCTCAAACCCACATGATTGTCAGGTCGGTCAGTCATCAACACCTAGAGAAAAAATGTTTTTAAAAATTGCTCCTAGATGGTGTGAGAAAAATACGTACGTGGAATGATGGACAAAAGTGATTGAATGGCAAAAGAAAGGTTTATCAAGGGTTCAACCCCCACAGACAAATTAAACAACATTCTACCGAAATAAAAATTTGATAAATATTAATGAAGGGATTCAAATCGCAAGAATAATTTTGACACCCTGAGCTCCTGGCAGGCGAGTGTATTAAACACAAGAACACCGTTACTGTTACGTTAACAGAGCTGCACGATACATTGGCAGATGCTTCGTTATAGCAAGCCAGATATCAGCCAGGGTGTATTAATGCCTACAAATAACGAAAAGATAAATCGTATGTCAGCCTCTTGCGTTACAGTATAAACAAACAAGATGATTTCTTAAGTAGCAGCCCATCCTGTGCAAACCAGCGTGGAAATATTTGAACTTATTCCTAGATATATATTTGAAAATATTCAATGGCGGGAGCTGTTGACATCCGTTCAAAGTACATCATCCTCTTGCATAACTACTTCCGATCTGAGATTTAATCGATTGAAATTAAGCTATACAGAACTTTCAATAAGCTTTGCAAATAAAAGTTTGAAATTTAAAAATACGTCGTAGCGTTATTTGTTTTTTTAATCCTCCGCAGACATTATCGATTAATGAAGGTTCACGCAAAGCCGATTGTACAGTTCAATATAAAAATTGCACTAAATTAGACTGGGATTGACGACCAAGCAACCGCTCGGCCTTCGACGCTCAAAAATCAAACTAATGCCCGGTCTCTAACCCGTGTGATTACAGGTCAGGTTAATAAAGCAATTTAAAAATGAGAATAACGATTGTAAAAATTAGTAGTGATTTTTGGAAAATCACAATGAGAAAATTAAAAATTATAATGTAAAGACCATAGGATAACGTGGGGGGGAATGGGGGGTGCATACCCCCCCCAGACCGACAAAAAACGGGTAGACCCCCTCAGAAAAAGGAAAAAAGGGCAGACCCTCTCGTCCAGAAAGGAAAAAAGCGTAGACCCCTCGGCGGTTTTTACCAAAAATAGGTAATTTTTTAGCAAATTTTAGCGATTTTTTCAAAACATTTCTTAAAAATCGCTAAAACTTGCCATTTTTTACTAATTTTTTGTCAAAAACGTTAAAAATTCTCAATTTTTACCAATTTCGGGGCAGACCCCCATAAAATTTAGGATTTTTTCAGGGGTAGGCCCTTCGCCGACGTCGGGGTAGACCCCCCCAGAATCGGACCCCGTGTATGGTAAAGACTTATGTATTTAAAGTTATAATGTAAAGAGTATGTATATTTTAATTCAGAAGAGAAAACCTTACCCAAGTGGAGTTTTAATCGAAGTAATTTGGTCACGCGATATTTTAATGAAGATGAAAGATTGTGCCAACATTTCGTTATCATAATTTGAACATCAGTGCTTACCGCCGTCTGGGTGGTGCTGCTAGTTTTTAGAACGTTTTCGTAGATCAAAGATATGCCGCCTCGCTAGTATTAGCTAAGCTGTGAGTTTGGTGGGGCGGTGGGTCTGTAGGTTACTAACTTCCCCCCCCCCCACGTTTTTCACTATTGTGTTCCCGTTCCACTTAAAACATGACACATGTATATTTCTGCATATGTATAAACACACATATCTGAGCACATGTATATGTGTTAAAATACATGTATTTTATACAGAAAATATGAAAACTCCTAGGGTTGTAAGGGTCGCAACTATTGCCACCCTAGAAATATGTGTTAAACATAGCGAAAACATAAATAGTGTTAAACATAGAGAAGGGTGGGAAGTCTGGCACCGGACTCTAGGTGTAAAAAATATATACACATGTACATATGCATATGTACATATTTGTAAAATACATGTATTTCATATAGGAAATTGAAGGGTGTCGAGGGTGTCAAGGGTGGCAACTTTTGCCACCCTTGTCACCCTAGAAATATGTGTTAAAGATAGGGAAAATTGAAGGATGGGAACGGTGGCTCCGGACTCTAGGTGTATAAAAATATATACACATGTACATATGCATATGTTCATATTTGTAAAAATACATGCATTTCATATAGAAAATTGACGGGTGGCAAGGGTCGATACTTTTGCCACCCTTGCCACCCTAAAACTGTGTGTTAAATATAGCGAAAATTGAAGGGTCGGAACGGTGGCCCCGGATCCTACGGGTGTAAATATATATATATATATATATATATATATATATATATATATATATATATATATACATGTACATATATGTATGTATATGCATGTATGTACGTATGTATATATATATATATATATATATATATATATATATATATGACTCGGATTCTGAGAAATTCGACCCCAGTTGTTCAAGTCAAAAAGCGAGGGTAATCAATTTCGCTCATTCCGATATATATTAAACTAGAAGACATTCTAAGAACTTTGGCACTTGCCGTTTTTTTCCAATTCCTCCTGTAGCGTTCACAGCAAGCCCTCAAAGTTGACTCATTTTCACGATTTTGGCTCTGTCGACTGGGTGTTTCTTTACTAGTTGGCTACAACGTTTGCCTTGACCAAACCGGCTCAAATTTGGCACACATAGTAAGGATATGTGGCCCAGTCTACATACCAAATTTGAGCCTTCCAACTGTCTCCATGCTAGAGATATGTACGACGAAGGCCGAAAGTTCTCGTTCGGCTCTGCCCGAAAATTCACATATTTTTGGCCAAAACTATATACAGATATCAAAAGCCAAAAGGACATTGGCATATATGTTGTACCTCTATACCAGTCCTAACATCATGCAAAAAATCAGCGATTTTTAGGGGGAAATGCATAACCATTTATGACTTCGAATATAGGTCGCTACGGCTGCAGGCAGCAGAGTAGTCCTATGTTAAAGCACCATTGACGAAGCTAGTTGCTACCTACACTGCCTAATTCATGCTCATAATATTGTCATATGGAGACACTTTTGTTGGTATAATATTAGGTATTTAGCCCTTTACACGTTTGAGCTGAATCAAAGATCAAACTTCAACAACAAAAAATTTCCCGGTCAGCAGTACACACAGATTCCACCAGTTTTTGGCCATAACTATACGCAGATATCAAAAGCCAAAAGGAGTTTGACATGTATATTTTGGTTCAATACTAGTCCTAACTTCATGCAAAAATTGAGCAATTTTTAAGGGGAAATGTGTAACCATTTATGACCTCGCATACATACCTGCATACGATGGTAGGCAGCGTGGTGGCCGTATATCAAAGCGCCATTGGCGAGCTAATTGCAGCCTAGAGTGCTTAATTTTGGCTAATTGAGTTATCATACAGTTACGCAATTGTCGCTGAAATATTGTTTGTTAGTGCATTAATGGTAAATAATTTGTCTTTTGTCTAAACTCCCGTTAACATTGCTAATGTTCAAGTGACTTATTGGTTTACTGCGGCAGTGGTTTACTGCGGTCCGAAGACGTATATACACTTTTGCTTGTTTTCTGAATGCCTCTCGTATTTTAAAACAGTCAAAATAAGCTAATTTCTGTTTTACAAGTATATACCGCAAATAAAAAAGGCCTCAATTAGTTCACTATTTAAAAGTCTTTTGTTTATTCGAAACAGTCACTGTTCAAAATGTTGCCACGGACATCGTCGTCGCTCGCTTGGAATTCGTGATGTTCCATGTAGTCGTCCCTGTCAATTGAATTTATTGGCTCTTGATTGTTGGATGATGCCATTCTAGACTGGGCAGATAGCCGGCTGGACAAAAATCGTATTATTTATATAAACGAAAAACTATCCATATTAAGGTTTATGGAAATCCTGCGAAGAAAGCTGACCACTTCCAACCGCTTGTTATTAGCGACAGTAAGGGAATAAACTGAAGATGTGCATGCTTAGCACGATTTTCTAGTGCAATAAGCAAATTTTTATTTATGTCCGAAACATTGCCAAACAGCATGAATTAGGCAGTGTGTAGGTAGCAACTAGCTTCGTCAATGGCGCTTTAAGGGGGGGGGCTATTAAAATCGACTTGCCCCGACTTTGTGCGATTGGCTTACTTTTTGGCGAAGATGTAGAGCATGGGTGTGGTCGAAAAAATATCGGGTACTGAGATCTTAGCTGCCTTCCAGCCATGTGCAGCCGTCGGGTTTATGTGCCCGACCCCCCGTATTTCACAACTACCAACATAATTAATTAAAAATCGTTGCTAGCTGCAAAACCCTAGCTTCAAAGTTGCCATTTGCAAATATGATTCGGCACATGTGCCCCTATCTGCAGAAAAATACTAGACGTCCGTATCTTATCTTCATCTCTGGGAATTACTCTTCAAAGTTGAAGTTTCGGCAAAAATTTAAAAATTTTTGGCTAACGAAAGGAAAATTTTATTACTCGTGCAAACTATAAGGCTGTAATTTAGCACAAAAGGATGCCCTATAGGAGTACTCATTTGTGCCAAATGGCAAGAAATTCTGCGGCGTGAAAGAATTTATATGTCAACTTTAATCTTCAAAAATTGCCGAAACCGCCATTTTCAGTCTGTCGGATCCAGTGTAGAGGCTTTTTGCAGCCATAGAAGTCGCAGACCTTCACTAATCGAGCTGAAATCGTTTGTGGGTGTGTTTTTGACCACGCTGAGTTCAAATATCTCAAAAAAATTTAATTTCAAAAAATTTGATTTTTTCGATTTTCTGGGTACCATTAAAAAGGCGATTTTGGCGATTTTTAAAGGTTAAAGTTGACATAAAAATTTTTTCACGCGGCAGAATTTCTTACCATTTGGCACATTTGGCACACCGCCTTTTATGCCAAATTACAGCCTTATAGCTCGCACCAGTAATAAAATCATCCTTTCGTTAGCCAAAAATTTTTAAATTTCTGCAGAAACTTCAACTTTGAAGAGTAATTCCCTTAGATGCAGATAAGATACAGATGTCTAGTATTTTTCTGTCTGCTGATAGAGGCATATGTGCCGAATCATATTTGCAAATGGCAACTTTGAAGCTTGGGTTTTGCAGCCAGCAGAGATTTTTAATTAATTATGTTGGTAGTTGTGAAAAACGGGGGTCGGGCACATAAACCAGACGGCTGCACATGGCTGGAAGGCAGCTAAGATCTCAGTACCCGAAATTTTTTTGACCACACCCATGCTCTATATCTTCGCCGAAAAGTAGGCCAATCGGACAAAGTCGGGGCAAACCTTTAGTAGCCCCCCCCCTTAACATAGGACTACTCTGCTGCCTGCAGCCGTAGCGACCTAGATGCGAGGTCATAAATGGTTACGCATTTCCCCCTAAAAATCTCTGATTTTTTTGCATGATGTTAGGACTAGTATTGAACCACAATATACATGTCAAACTCCTTTTGGCTTTTGATATCTGCGTACAGTTTTGGTGAAAAATTGGTGGAATCTGAGTGTACTGCTGACCGGAAAAGTTTTTGCTGTTGAAGTTTGATCTTTGATTCAGCTCAAACGTGTAAAGGGCTAAATACCTAATATTATACCAACAAAAGTGTCTCCATATGACAATATTATGAGCATGAATTAGGCAGTGTAGGTAGCAACTAGCTTCGTCAATGGTGCTTTAACATAGGGCTACTCTGCTGCCTGCAGCCGTAGCGACCTATATTCGAAGTCATAAATGGTCATGCATTTCCCCCTAAAAATCGCTGATTTTTTGCATGATGTTAGGACTGGTATAGAGGTACAACATATATGCCAATGTCCTTTTGGCTTTTGATATCTGTATATAGTTTTGGCCAAAAATATGTGAATTTTCGGGCAGAGCCGAACGAGAACTTTCGGCCTTCGTCGTACATATCTCTAGCATGGAGACAGTTGGAAGGCTCAAATTTGGTATGTAGACTGGGCCACATATCCTTACTATGTGTGCCAAATTTGAGCCGGTTTGGTCAAGGCAAACGTTGTAGCCAACTAGTAAAGAAACACCCAGTCGACTGAGCCAAAATCGTGAAAATGAGTCAACTTTGAGGGCTTGCTGTGAACGCTACAGGAGGAATTAGCAAACACGGCAAGTGCCAAAGTTCTTAGAATGTCTTCTAGTTTAATATATATCGGAATGAGCGAAATCGATTTTTGAGGTTGAACAACTTATCACTGACCCGAGTCGAATTTCTCAGAATCCGAGTCATATATATATATATATATATATATATATATATATATATATATATATGTATATATATATGTATATATATATATATATATTTGTGTGTGTGTGTGTGTGTGCGTGTGTGTGTGTGTGTGTGTGTATATAGGTGGTTTTGATTTCTCCTAGTAGATATACAAGTAATTTTTTAATTATTTGCCATCGCGCGGATTATTGGCCTAATGCCCAAGCTAATCTCAATCATCCTATTATTGGGCAATCAGCAAATCGTGATTCAATTAAATGCCTGAATAATACAGTTCGGCTAGTGTAGTAGCTAAGACGTAAGGCTACCGCCGTAATAGCCAGAGATAAAATTACTGCTAAATTTAAGTATTTTAGTTTTTCGGACTGTTCCAACAACTGTACTTTGAGTTGGCTGTGGAAACGAAAGGCGATTCAGATATTTTTGAAAATTATTGGACAAAAAGCTTAGTTAGATGTAGTTGTTGTTGTATGTTAGTTGTACGCTCTATGACATGGTGTAACATCTGCTTTGGCTAAGAATACTTTCAGGGAGCCGGAATGTAGGGTACTTAGTAGTGTACAGTAGGGCGGTGATGCCCTACTGTGATATTTTAGTATTATTTAAAAAGATTCGTCATCAAAAATTAGTCCGAACTTGTGCACCTCGGTTTTATTGAAATTGCCCCGATAGTTCGTAAATTGCATCTGAAATGTTATAATTGTCAGTGTTTTTGCAAAGATACATCATGCATATCCATAGTAACGTCCAAAATTCTGTTTCAAAACTCTGTTAAAATCTAATTGGCTGGAGGTCTGTCACGTGATTTAGTAATCACTATGGCGGCCTCCAGCAACTTTCTATTCAGTTTACGTCTGTTTTTCATGCGAGCAGGTCGGTCCTATTCGTCTCTCTTTTCATCACATTTATATGCTTAAGTATTTTTCTGGACTTTGTTTGGGGTTCCCTAGCGCTTTGAACGCCGGAGTAGGCAAGTAAAAGTCACCCAAATCTGGTGATAGATTGGGTGGGGAACACCCAAATAACAGCTATCGGGGCCCCAGTAACTATATATTTGTCCTATTTATGATATATTTTATGCTATAAATCTGCCATCTCTGTCTGGATTTCCAGTCAACTGTAAGTCTGCACTGAAATTTATTGCATTCTCCCCCCTCCAGTTTCAGTAAATATTGTAAGTCGGCCATTTGGCCTATTGTTTTGTAGCTAAGTTTTAGATTGGTTAGTTCGGTAGGTAGGGTACCTAGGGCCTAGGATTGGGGTAACGTAGTGGGAGTGAGCCTAAGTTTCACGATTAATTGGGTTCTAATTGGCGAGGCTTGTCGAGGTCGGCCTGGAAATCATCTCCAGTCCAGGTTGCGTATCCAGCCTAAAGCGCACAGCACCCCAGTAAAGGGTTTTGGTCGCCATTTATCCAGTCTCTGGGGCCAAATCTTTACAGTAGCGGTAGCCGCTACTACCTCCCCTTCAGAAGTTTTTCATGAGTTATTTCTAATAGTTTTCTTTAAACGTACCTAAATTTCTGAACAACTTGTCTACACTGGAGCGTCTGTTATTTTTGTTATTTGCATAGCTTAGGGAAGATTGAGCATCACACCGAACGCATATCGAAAGGGTGTTTTGTAACAAAGATGGCTTCCGGTAAGTCTAAGTTTTTCTTTAGAAGGGAGTTGTTGCACTAATTGTCTGGGCACCAAATTATTGTTTGTTGTTCCTACGTCTGGGGTTGCCCGATAACTTCAAATTATTTACTTGATTTTTCTTTTACTTGATTCTACCATTGTAACACCCCTTCACCTTAGCTCCCCCTTTCATTGGGTGCTTAATTTCCTGTCCGTCCTCCTCTCTTGTCCTTTTGTCCCTTCCCTGGCTGTCAGCAAGAGTACATAATGATAAGAGTATGACAAGCGTAACATTCTATGCAGTGAAGGCCAAAACTATGCTGTGCGCGCTATCGGCTGACCCCCCCACGAATTGACCCCCTTCTCACACCGCCCCTACATGGGAACGTGGTCGAAACGGGGGTCACTCACTGCTTTGCATACCTACACGTTGAGATTATGGGGGCTACGAACGGTTTTGCCCAACTTATTCCGAGAGACCTACCTTTTGGTATATGATTAGCTAACATATCTTGGTTAAATTGTTCGTAGTGGACATTATTATATCTAACACACATCGACTCTGGCACTACGCCAAAGTCGAAATTTTTGTGCGAAAAGTGGGTTTTTTGAAAAGGTTTTTGTGAACTCTGGTGAATTAACGGTTTGACCAATTCTGAAACTTTTTGCCACAAATGTTAATGCATCTGTCAAATTGTTTAGCGAGAGAGTTAAACTCACATTCTTGACTTGACGCATACTAACGTCTTACTTGTCTCTAATTAAGGTAAGCGTGCCAGCAGGAATTCTATACATTGCGTACACTAACAAGCTGTATGTTTACTTTGTTTCAAAATCTTTCCTCTGTAGCTGTACTACCTTTCATTAATAGTCGTAGACGTAAGTGTCGAGTACCTACATATTTTCAGTGTAATGGCCTTGGAAGTTGACTCATATTCAGAAACTCGCGTAAGACAGAGAAGTCCTGACGTGTCTTTCCATACACAGATTCGCAAGACTACTTAATGTGGTGATTCCTTTTGGGCACATATTGTTATTTGGCGGCGTAAATCAAGACGAAATTTGATGAAACTTTCCGAAATAAGTTCTTTTAGCGTTCTAACACCCCCCGCGCAATGCCGACTCAAAAATTCGAAATTTCCGGTCAGAGTGGTTTTTCCCAATTTCTGAACGTTTGGCAGCAGCTATACAGTTATGACAATATGCATTCGAAAGATCTCATTGAGCTTCACATTTTTGCTTTTTAAAGCAAGTTTCTAGCTTTTCTTTACCGTGAGATATAGCCGATTTTCTTGTTTTGGCGTCGAAAACTTGTCATTTTTGCAGATATCAAATAATCCAACATTTCTTGAACTACGTAAGCTGTAAAATCAAACTAAGGGTGTCGATCTGAAGGTCTCACAGGGACAAATTATCCGACGCATGATCGTCTTCCAACTGCTATCCTGTAGGCTGCTATCATAAAAAATGTAGTTTTTGCAAAAACACGACCAATTTTTTCCAAAGATTGTGGAGCATTCACCATGCAAGTTGGAGGGCTGCTACTGAACAAATGTGTTCTGCACAAACATACCCAGGGACGAGTTTTTAGTTGCCCCGATTGCTGCTTTCTAGCTATAGTAATCGCTCGACAAATTTGGAAAAAGTAGGCAAAATACAGGTTACACACACATTTCAGCTTATATCTCTATAACGAAGAGAGATTTCACAATAAATAAAAAATCGTCCCCAGCTATTTGATGGAGGTATCGAATGATATGACCGATGTCTCGCGAAAAAATTTACTTGAGTCTGCAAACATTCTGGAAAATATATACTTCTTCTAAAATGTGTTAAAAATATTTTAGAAAAGAAACATTAGTTTCGTGACATGCATTAAAAAGAGAAAATGTCAAGCTACATTTTGATATAAAAATGGCTTCTTAACTCCAAGTAATGAATGAGTAATAATGGTGCAAACTTTATGTGACCAAAGGGAATCACCACCTTAAGAAGCTGAAGCAAAGGAGGTATGTAATCATGTATTAATCTTGAAACTCTATTGATTAGATGTTTCAGATTCTTATCTTAATTTGTTCTATCAATTTTTATGTAGTTACTAAATTAATTGTTATCATTGCAAAGTTTTTAACGATGTATAAGTAAATTCAATAGTTGTAATAGATTCAATTTATCACCAGCTGTCTGCTCTTGTACTTTTTATACCTAAAAGTGTTGTGTGAAGTCAACAGTGAGTGTGAGTACATTACTATGTCATTGTCATTACTGGACACAATAAAATTTGTGTATAATCTGACTATCGGATAAATAGGCTTGCCTAAAGGCGGGGTTGTTTCAAAAACCTTTATTTGAAATACATTGTGCAAGGGTTTGTGTGCATGAATTTATAATTTTTAACACTGCCCCCTTTTTGTGTATCTCATCTCAGGAATAATTATCATAGACAATTAAACAGGCTACATTGGATTCTGAATTTAGAACAAGGTCGGATCATTTAAGATTCCTTAGTTTACGTTAAACTACAACGTGCATACGTAATTCATTGATAGCTACCCCTCTGTATTCGATTTCAATTTTTTCATGCACCGGGCTCAGTGTTATGCCTCGTTGTTTAATTCTTATAAATGAAATTTCACTTAAGGTGGCGATTACTTTTGGGCACATATTGTTGATTGACGGTTCAAATCAAGATGAAATTTGATGAAACTTTCCAAAATAAGTTCTTTTAGCATTAAAAATTTTGACGAAAATCATAGAAAATTAACAGTTTTCTCAAAATATTGAGGATCGTTGAACAATTTCATAAAAGATAGCCCTCGGGAACAGGTTTCTTTCGAAGCAACTGGTCGCGTTTCTTTAGCGTTCCTATACTGCTGTTCTAAAATTGTTTTCCTGTAACCGCATGTTCAAATCAACCTATTGTAGTAAAAACAGTATATACTCTGCCTAATTGTAACAAGCATATCGTATGCTATAAAATGATATAAAAATTATCGATGAACTTCAAGAATTGAGTAAATTACACAAACGAGGAATTTTAAACCACCGAAATTCATTCAAGACAAGGCGGAAGCATAGTTTGCCGTTTATGTTGATCACTGCTTTAAACTGATTTGAACGCGTGCATGAAAAGGACAAAATGGAATGGGCAGAGAGTTAAACGAGTTAAAATTAACCTTTTTAACCCCTATTAACTCGTCGAGTTAATTTTAACTCTCCCAGGGCCTTTTCAAGAAAGGGTAGAGTAGAGTAGAGTAGAGTTAAAAATAGCTGTTTTAACTCGCTTTAACTCCACTCAAGCTTGAGTTTCCCTCCTTTAACTCTTTAATGAAAAGGATCGAGTTAATTTTAACTCTACTCTACCCTTTCTTGAAAAGGCCCCCAGTTTTAACTCGTTTAACTCTGCTAGTTTTAACCCTGCTAGAGTTAAAAGAGTTAAAACAGGCAGGGTTAAAATTAACTCGCTGAGTGCGCGAACAGGGGTTAAAATATTTAACTTTAACTCGTTAACTCTACTCGTTTAACTCGCGCGCGAAAAGGCCCAAAGAGTAACAAACCTGCCATCCATATCGCCAAACTTTTTACTGAAGTCCTGGTCGTACACTGTACATGTGCTGGGGGGATTTGTGGGGGGAAACCCCCCCCCCCCAGATCTGGACCTCACCCCCCCCCGAATCCGGATGTTTCCGGGTTTTTTTGGGCAAAAAACCGGAAAAATCTGGTTTTCCGGCGGGGCCCCCAGTTCACTCCTCCCCCCAAAACTTCGCCTCCTGCCCATGTCTGGTCATACTCACAATGTGTGAACATGTCAACGTTCTGGCAGTGTACAAGCAAATGCGATTCCCTCTTCCCTAAATGGTTCGTGTGGAGGGAAAGCCACGCAACAAACAATAGTTTTATATCACGCTGTTGCAGATACAATTTTACCATTAATACTGTGGCTATTAGTTCACTTTGGCTCAACTTTTTACATAAGCTTGGCGAAGAAAGAACGTGGAAAATAGTTACAAATTGTATACCACGTCACCGAAGTCTTCAAATTTTTAATTTTCAACAATTTCTAAGGATTGGAAGAGAACAGTGTGTTACTCCTCCTATTGTGAGGGCTTGAAGTCAAAAGTTCCAACTGAGGAGAAATTGTCCAGGGCAGAAATCGAACTCTAATTGGCTGATTGAAAATACAGTACGCTTACCACCCAGCTTATAGCCTTTTCAGGAAAGGGTAGAGTAGAGTAGAGTTAAAATAACTGTTTTAACTAGTTCTAGTTCCACTCAAGCTTGAGTTTCCCTCTTTTAATTGCATGAAAAGGATTGAGTTAATTTTAACTTTACTCTACCCTTTCTTGAGATGGCCCTCAGTCTCCGCGTAGAGAGGATAGTTTATTACAATGATTTTAATTTTTCTAGGTTGTTAACTTGATTATGCTTGATTATATGTTTGAATACGTTGTCACCTAGATTTATTAAGCCAGCTTTCAAATTGAAGCTTAGCTACGTTGTATCTGGCAGTTGGTCCAATCCGTTCAAAGTTAAAGTTTGACCAAAAAATGTAGGGAGCGAAATTGTTTTCTTTATACTGAACTACCAGTACATTTTTGCTGCAGCAATGTATATATTTTCTGAACCGTCATGGCATGAACTTTCTTTGGGTTGAAAAAATTATCAAAAAGTTAAAATTCATCAAAAGAAGCCGATTTTTTAAGTTTTGAAAGATCAGTAGAAACCAGGAACTAGCCGTTCGGTGGAAAATTAGCGCATGTCCCAAACATATTAAATCCCGAATATCAGCTGATTTCGTCAAAAACTGCGATAGTTATTCAATTTTTTCAATTTTCAGTATCCTTTGATCTTTGCCGCTTTTCCAAATTTGACTGACCATTACTCGCGACTCACTCAATGCAAAAATTTTTTAATTGGATTTTCCAGGGGGGGGGGGGGGGGGGGGGGGGGGGGGGGGGGGGGGGGGGGGGGGACCGCTTACGTGTCAGCTTTCATGTGATATATGTGGTTTTTCAAAATTTGAAAATCTATTTTTTCGAAAAATACAGATAAATACAAATACAAATAAAAAAATACATTCGATTTCTGACAAATTGTGCTATTTTGTGCATTGATTTGCCGCAAATAGTGTAAACTAGCCAAAAACCGGCTAAAAAGCGAAATTGTTCAAAAATTCGTTGCGGATCCCATGTAAGTCGAAAAACGAAAACTAGCCAAAAACCGGCTAAAAAGCGAAATTGTTCAAAAATTCGTTGCCGATCCCATGTAAGACGAAAACTTTATCTTGTTGGATTCAGCTCAGATTAAACTTTATGATAATCTTAATTTTTTACACACTTTTGCTTTGTTTGCATTGTCGAAATTTTGGGTCAAAAAGTGGTATTTTTCGAAAAAATTGATTTTCAAATTTTGAAAAACCACATATGTCACATGAAAACTGAGACGTAAGCGGTCCTGAAAATCCAATTAAAAAATTTTTGCATTGAGTGAGTCGCGAGTAATGGTCAGTCAAATTTAGAAAAGCGGCAAAGATCAAAGGATTTTGAAAATTGAAAAAATTTAATAACTATCGCAGTTTTTGACGAAATCAGCTGATATTCGGGATTCAATACGTTTGGGACATACGCTAATTTTCCGCCGAACGGCTAGTTCCTGGCTTCTACTGATCTTTCAAAACTTAAAAAATCGGCTTCTTTTGATGAATTTTAATTTTTTAAAAAATTTTTTTCAACCAAAAGAAAGTTCTTGCCATGACCGTTCAGAAAATATATATATACATTGCTGCAGCAAAAATTTACCGGTAGTTCAGTATAAACAAAACAATTTCGCTCTCTACATTTTTTGTTCAGGCCTTAGTTAATGCTATGCTTATTCTGAGCAAATAACTTATAGAAACCAAAAGTATTCCTCGGAAAAAAGACGAATACTCCCTCTAAACCTGCATTATTCGCAATAGACTTACTATTACATAAAGCTAAGAAAATTATCTATAACTGCATCTTTGGAGACAGCGCTAACTGTTTCTATTATACAAAGATAGGAAGAGAGTTGTAGATGGGTGTGTTCTCACTATTGGTAAATAGGGTTTGTGGGTGATGTATGGAAGTCCCCGCGAGTTCATACATGTATTTAAAGTTGTCTAATGATAGAATTGTATTTTATCATTATTACATTACTTTGAAATAAATTTATCTTGGATTTTGAGGTAGTTGCGGATTATTTTGTCCAGCCATAGCTATGCTAATCTATAAGAAATAGACAAGTTAATGTAATAAGACTGAAATAATGGATTCATTGGCATTAGGCATATCATACTGAAGTTTTGTTATTTCTTAAGAAAAGAATTAGGTAGAACGAAGTACATCAATGAAAATAAAATTACCAATAAGAAATACTTGACTAATTTAATTATAGGTAACTGCTTCAACTTGAGTAGTTTATTTCAACTCATAGCTCGGCTACTTATCCAGTGTGGTTCTAGGCGAGATATGGGATTGATGTTTGCAACATTCGTAATTTCCGTAACAACAACAACACAATACAGCTGCAGCAATGGATCATAACCATTTACGAAACTAAAATTTTGCAACAGCTTAATAATTTAAGATTGTTTTGGTATTGAGCGAGCGTTCTGCAAGACATTAAATATCGACAATAAACCGTTCACAGGAAATGGCCGTCAAATTTTATTTTTATTCCCAAAGGGCGACAGTTCACTTCATAAGGTGTCTGGGTTTATCTTTGATCCCACACCATCAGCTCTAGGTGGCTTTGAGTGTCGAAAGATGCCGTACTTCACTACTTTGAGCAGCAGTTATCATCTTTGCTGTCTCAGCATCTTGCCTGCGGATGGGATGACATGCATACCAGAGAAGAAAAGCCAAAAAAGTGTCTGCTCCAGCTTCCCATTGTGGGACAGCATTCAGGCGACGAAGCGAGAGTCATACTAACTATGACTGATGGGGAGAGACAAAGGTTAGCGCACTCATATAGGCACTTTGCTGAGTAGCACGCAAAAACACCAACAGCAGCAACAATAACAACAACAACAACAACAACAACAGATCCTATGATATGGACTACCAATGTTATCCTCTGTAAGCAAGCATAGACGAAACGAGTATATAGTAATCTTGCATCCAGCGTGTAATGTTGTTACGAGCTTCGCTGCTTTTTGCTTTCCACGGCGTTCACAGTACCCTAGATTGCTGACGTACGGCACTTTCGGGCATTGTGATAGTTGACGGATTTTGATTATTTCGAATCTTGAATATTCTTGTCAACAGACAACAAAGTTTAGAACCATGGGATAACGTGGGGAGAATGATGAGGTGCAGACCCATCCCCAGACCGACAAAAAACGGATAGACCCTCTCAGCGAAAAGGAAAAAGAATCATCCAGAAAGGAACAAAGGACAGACCCTTCAGCTATTTTTACCAAAACTAGGTAATTTTTTAGCAAATTTTAGCGAGTTCTTCAAAACATTTCTTAAAAATCGCTAAAAATTGTCATTTTTTACTAATTTTTTGTCAAAAACAAAAAAAGAGGCATCCATATCCAACTGGCCTCAAATTTTGCACACAGAAATACAACAGTTTGTTCAGTTTGTGCTCACACACACTCACAAAAGTGGCTTCCAGGTAAAAAGGCAAATTTTCAAGTTCTCAGAACCAATCATCTCAAAAGCAATCGAAATTTCATCAGAGTTAGTCAAAACCTGATTTTGAGCATTTTTCACTGCAACCACGCAATTAAGCACTCACTAAAATACATTACTCCTACAACTGGCTGTATCCTGCAAATTTTGAAAAAACTCGAAGCACTTTGGTGGTTAATGCTCAAAACAACGACACCAAACATTATACCATTCTCAAAGTTTGTGTCAACAACATCCCGAACGAGAAACTCCTGTGAGAATTTGGTGTGGAGGTTCACCTGTGTCTGTGGAAATTATTTTTGCAGCTTTAACTCTGTAGCTTTATACCTATAATAGACAGAGTTTCAAGCTTCCAAAAGATCAATCTTAAAAATGAAGGAAATTCTCAAATGTGGGCCCCCTACAAATCGGAGGTCATTGTGTGGAGATTTCGTTGAGTTCTTTAAATTGTTGATGTAGTGCTAACTCGACAAATGATAAATGAAATCTTTACTCTTGTGTAGGACACCTAGCCAGTTAGCTAATTGTCAAGATGGCATAATGTGCTCCCTTTCCTATGAATTGTGTTTCAAGCATCGTCTCGTTTTATTGGATTTGCCGACAAGTGGGATGAAATCATGAAACAAGAAATCAATAATAGCAATGATCGATAATTTTTGGTTGTTCTTTCTGTGAGTGTGGTCCGGCTCGCTCGCTCTCATTTTTCTTTTTTTTTTCTCTCTTCTCCCATAACAAATTTCATAATATATATAATTAATTTTAACTTTGCTTACTATAGAAAATACATCATTAATTAGTTCATTTGGTTTTCTTGATGTGTGTGATGGCTTGAAAATTTTAAAACTCGACCGGCCCAGCAGTCCAGTAATCTTATTGTCGGGGAGAGAGATTTTTTCATTTTCCTGTATTTTCAATGGTAGGGTGGATGCAAATACTATTTAACTATGCTATGTTTCCTGTTGGCAGCAAAAGTAGCGCTGTCCGAAGAAGGCGTTCAAACCAAGTACAAAGTAAGGATTAGTTTTAACAATAAAGTAGGGTCTTTAAACACATATTCAGTCGGTTTGCAGTAGAGTTGTCGGCCGGCCGAGGAAACCCGACCGGCCGGCCCACAATACCGCCAATCCGGCCTGCCGGCAGGCAGGTCTTCAGAACCAGGACAATTCTTGATAGTATCAGTTATACTTAACCAAGAGTAACTGTATGCATCATTTAATGCTGAAAATTTTGCAAAATACACGAAGAATAGGGCAAAACTGGTACCTGCCGGCCTGTTTTGGCCGGCCGGCTGAGTCAAAAAACTAGCCGAGCAACAACTGGTATGCCATGCAGACACTTGTTTACTGCAGAACCTGTATTTGAATTTATACAGAATAGTCTCGGGTTTTTTAAATCTATAGGGTCTAAGGAATTGACCAGAGTCCACCTAGTAGCAGAACAGATTAATACATGACACATAAACTAATACACGGACACAAGTGATTCATCACAGAGTTTTTCGCTGCATTGGATGTTTGGTGACACGAATTCTCTCAGTTTGGACGCGATCCGAGCAGTTCAGGCAAGAGAGAATTAGAAAAAGCAAGATTTCCACAATGCTCATGGCAGAACCGCCGAGAAGAATTCCAAGAATACCTCCAAGTTCTGCGAGCATTTCTGGTACCTAGAAACAAGTTATGCTTCTGTCAAACTAGCTATGGCACACTGTGTTTATTAAAAATAAAAAATAAATGTTCATAAAAATTCTACTGTATATGCTGATTTCAGTATAAATTTATAATTTGAAAACGTTTCTGTCTAGATTTATGCATTTGTTGTTCGAAAAAATAAATTGCAGCAGAAACTCGTTATCTATACTGACACCACTTGAATCAAGTTTTTTGTAACTGGATAATTTCGAGGATTTCATAAGAGTCCTCAATCATAAACAGAACTGAAGCATCAAAACTCGAGTACATCTCATTTATTCCTGTCATAAGGGACTGTGTCAAAAATAGGAAGGTGCGTAATGCGGTTTTCTACCTGGTTTATGGTAGAACCATGTACACGGTTTGAAACATGGTTTTTGTTTGAAAAACTCACTTTCTACTTTGAATAGAGTTAGCTGTTTTGGCTTCCTTTGTATGAAACATCTGCGTTGTGCGAACTGTACAAAAGTATTACATATGACATATGCTAAGCCACGCTGCAGTGCTGCAAAAATCTTGCTATTGGGCCGGCCCGCGGGATGGCAAAATTTCAAGATGGCAAAATTCTTTTAACTGTTGTTAACTTTAGCTGTTAACTTTTAACTGGAACTGTAGGAAGAAATTTTTATTAATAGTTTTAAACGTGTATAACATAAATAGCCAAAATCGTACGTAGATTAACGAAAATATCCTCATTTGGCTGCACAAAGCCAGTACTGGATCATAGTCAAATTGCACGCAGTTGGTGGGAAGAAGTTGATAAGTTGAGAACTGAACGAAACAACCCAAAAAAGCACAAAATACGTGGCTAACGTATGTGTGAAAACGAGTGAAATCCTAAAACTTTTCTGACAATCCACCCGAAGTCAGGAGACAAAAGGATAACTTTAGTGTAACTACCACTTTACAATGTTAGAAATTTGTTCGAATTATAGCTGGTTTGAGCAGCGAATCATGATATAAAGAAACAAAAGTTGTAAGAAAATTTCATAGATGCAATAAATTACTTCGTAAATGGGATGTTCTTCAAACTGAATGTAGTAAGATTTCGCCATGTAAACATTTACTACTGATTCGTTGCTAAAATGGCAACAATATTTATTGAAATGTAATGTATTGTAATGAAACGTAAAAACAATATTATACACCAGTAATTCTTTAACATTAAACATAACATTAAACTAAAGTGCACCCAATGCCTCTACTTCCGTAAACGCATACTAAAAGCTCAGGAGAATTTTTAATAAACTAGACTAACGTTACTCTCAAAACGCATCTACTTTCGTAGACGCACACTAGATTAATAATGATATTAATGCTTGTGACAGTTGAATTTTAATGTTAATTACAAGCCATGTCAATAACACTATTTCAAAATTAAATTCCACAATTATATCAAAAAGTTAAAGCTTTTAAAACTCTCGCACAACTATTGAACGTGAACGTCCCTTGATTTGGATGAACATCAGTTGCGGTGGTTAAGATATGACAAGTGCGAGCAAAAACGCAAGCTCTTTCCTCGTCTTGACAAATCACTCCGATCTCCACTAAAGTAGGATCTCGCACTGTCATTGGGATGACTAGATTGTATTCTACAGCTTCCAGTCCAGCTATTGTATGGGAAATTTGGCGGGAAGTGAAAGATCAAAGTACAAACTGAGAGGTTGCTAAACTCACTTTTACTTTATTTGACCAATGTTGACATTGTTATGATAATTAGTTTGGCAAATATTACACAACTTACACATTACACAAATATTACATTACATCTTTGGTGTGCGTATAAGGAAGAATAATCCATTCACCAAAGTAATTAGTGTTGAATCCTACCATTATTATATAATATTATCTTAGAATATGTTTAAAGAAATTGTGTTCAAACTTACAATTCAAAGTGGCCTGTCCGCTTGAATGAACAGAAAATGAAACGTCAGACCTAATTTAAATAATCACTTAGATCTTCATGGAAATACGATTTTCTGCTTTTGTATATCTCCAAAGCATCAAATTTAGAACCAAGATCGGTTTTCCAAATCAAAATACTGAATATCTACTATATAATTATACATATAACTTCAAGTACTAGTTGACTTATGATACTGAAGGTATCGAAAGATGCATAAAAACGCATGCAATTAGTTGAATCAAGTTGAAATTATGATTGCGAAAATTACAAGAAAACACAACGAGCTTATAATCACTCATTATAAAACACAAACACACACACACACGCACACACACTCCAACAACTTTAAAGTAATTTAATTCCAGCACTTGCCGTCTTATTTGATATTCTTATTCCATTCCGAAATGTCTTGTATGATAAGCTATAATATTTTGCGAGCTGACTTGCTTATTTAGGTCTGAGATATGAGACCATTTGTTGGTAAAGGTAATAAGTACTTCTTCCACAACAAGTTTTTTTCCAAAGTTTTTCCAAAGTTTTTAATCCTTACTTTCTCATTACTCACAGACAGCGTATTCCGCATTCTGTATAGAGTTGATGTTATTTCATAGTTGTATTCCCTGAAACCACGACTGTATTCTAACAACAACAATCAGTTAATGATACAGCTATTACTGATTCAAAGGGAATTTTCCAAATCCTAGGAGCTAAAACATTTTGGTCTCTGTTTCTATCTTTTAGAAACAATACTTTATTAGCTCAAAAAACTAAGCAGACACCTAAAGTTTCTAATGTTGTTGGCTCTCTTGAAATTTTGCTTAGTCGATCTCCTTGGACTCGAGCATATGCTCATAAATGAGTACACTGCAGATTATAATTGTACGTAATCAGCGATGAAAATTATTCCGAACATATAATCAATCGATTACCAAACTATCTAGCTAACGGTTTGTTGAGAGAGCTGTCTTCGGATGTCATGTTTCTTTTATTTTTTACGATAACATTCAACATTCAAGTTCAGACTTACTGACACGGCATAGGACATTTACATGATAAAGCTGCCATGTTAGCATTGGTAAGATCTTTGTAGTCAAGCAAACAAGACACTAAATAATTAACACAATTCCCCCCTCAAACTCATTTAATGTTCTTTGAAATCTGGAAAAATAAATTTAGCCTTCCAGTAAGGTAATAGATGCGACATTGATGTACAGAGAGGGAGACGACTCAGAAAACTATGATAGAATTGAGCCTGCTCCTAAAACCAAGCATAAAGATATGATTTAAGCATGATCTTTTCCTAAGCCGATAGCCTAAAACCTAGAAACGTGACTGAAACATACAGTTAGGGCTTTAGCGAAGTTACAGTCAGGGATACTATTCATCGTTACTTCAGGGACAGCATAGTTTCTGATAACTTCAAAGCGATGGTGTTAATACTCTGAACTATATGATTTAATCAGGAAATCCAAATTATATACAGCTTTAAAATTGTTCGGCATATTTCGCCAATCTTCGCTACAACACAAACTCCAATA
The DNA here is from genome assembly GCA_030248195.1 of Trissonchulus latispiculum. Classification (NCBI taxonomy): domain Eukaryota; kingdom Metazoa; phylum Nematoda; class Enoplea; order Enoplida; family Ironidae; genus Trissonchulus; species Trissonchulus latispiculum. The sequence continues at coordinate 48,116 of JASAND010020355.1, forward strand.
CAACACAAAATCTAGGCAAAACATTAATATAAGTAACATATATTAGGAGTCTGAGGGGTCCAAGCCCCCGCCCCCAGCTCGGAAAATATGCAAGCCCTACCGCCGTAAGATACAAGAGGTAAGATGAAAACGCAGGAAGAAACCAGTTTTTACGCGAAAGCTTAGGCTGTGACAGTATTTGTTGGTTAAAACTCTAAGTTTTTTGCAAACATCAGCCAAAACTTTGAAATATATTTTAAAATTGAGGATTTTGTTGCAAATCCTGGAAAGTTTACAAATTTTAACAAAATGAGCTTAATGGTGATGTTTAGAAAACATTTCGTTAACTTATTTTAAGATACAAGCCTCTTCAAAATTTGTTGGGACAAGCCCCCGCCAAGGCCCCCCCTTGGGACATATGTCAATGTACGGTAAGCAGTTCCTGCTGACAAATGTCAAAACGAACACTTTTCGAAGTCAGAAATGCACGACTCGCTGTTTGTATTAGGAAGTTCAACTCGTGGATCAGAACAGTTGCAGGCAGCATATAGTCGACGCTGATAACATGAAAGATAACAAATCTTAAAAAAAGGTGATTATGCATTGCTTATGTGGTTAAAGCCACAAATTAAGCTTAACGTCTAGCTACTGTTGCTAATTAGTGCAGCTAACAAATATGGGGTTTAGAAGTTAAGTCAACAATAATTCACACTGTCAAGGTTTCTGGACTAGGCCCGATTTCGTCAATCAGCTGGTTATTGAAGTTTGAAGTTACTTCAAATGTGGTTTGAAGCATGAACGGTCGTCCTAAATATTCCTCATTTTGTCTGAATTTGGACAACGTATTTTTTGGGATATGTCGGTACAGAATACGCTCAATAGGATCTTATGTTATACTGTACAGCTTTATTAAAATTCCATCTATTCTAATTTCTCACAAGCTGTTTTGTCAAAAATTGGTTGATTGTGGTAAGTTGATTCAAATATAGACTTGTGACTATGCACGAATTCAAACTTAAGCGTAGTTTAATTGTGGATCCATCGGTAGGACAATGTGAACCCGAAGTTATAGGCTCGAGGCAGGCCTCAGGTTTAGTTATTTGTGTCAGACATGCTGTGGTGGTACCTAAGTTTTTGCATTCTGAAAACATAATACAATCTTAATTTTGCAAGTACAAGCAAGGTTATCACTGTACAAGTACAATAAAGTTACCTTGAGGCTGTAAACAAGTGAGCCATACAAAGTATCAGTATCAGTTTCAAAATCATTGGTACATGTGCCGTATGGAGATCCTTTTCTCACTTCTGTTTTCTGTAAACACAAAACGCAACATTAAATTATAGGAAAGCAGTGTAGTCATAGTATGCACGTGTTAAGTAAGCAATAAAGCTGGATAAGGTCAGCTCTAAGCACATGGCACATTCAACTGACAATAGGCAAAAGACACTTAACTTAACAAATTGCTGAAAATTGTAACTCCTTCTTCTTTGTTCATTTGTTTGGATTAGGATCAACAAATCTCAGTACTCCAGAAAATCCCGCAAATGTGCGGTGATACGAAATTTCGCAACTTTGTATTCAGTTTTCTCGCAACTGGAGATGTTTCCGCTCTTTCCGCTATGCACGTTTCCGCTATGCACGCTTTTAACAATAAAAGCAATAAAACTGGTTTGAATATTTCTACTGGGTGTCACTAGGTAGATAAAGAGAATTTTGGCAGTTAGGTGGCAAAGCATGCTGGGAGTTACCACTGGAAAATTTAAAAAATTGAAACAAGAATGGTCCAAGAAAGAAAAACAAGAAAGAAAAAAAGAAAGAAAGATGTAAGAAATGAAATTGCCATTTCTGGACCTGAGACCCGAAAAATTCGGGCATCGGGTGGGACTCAAACCCACGACTTTCGGATTAACGCTCCGACGCTCTTCCAACTGAGCTCCGAGGCTACAGTCGCACAAAGCTAGAAGGAGTTTGTATCCAAACTGAAGTGACAATGAATTAATAATGCGTTATACAACGCGGGCAAACACAAGATCCAGGGAGAGGTACACTCTGGTGTCCTCAAGCTTCCTGGGTGTGAAAGTCAGATGTATTGTAAGAAACGAAATTGCCACTTCAGCACCTGACACCCGAAAAATTCGGGCCTCGGGTGGGACTCGAACCCACGACTTTCGGATTAGCGCTCCGACGCTCTGCCAACTGAGCTACCGTGGCTGCAGTCGCACCAAGCTAGAAGACCAAAGACTCTTTCATTGCACTAAAATGTGACAATAGCTGGAGTGATAGTGTTTTCTGAATAAATTGTTTGAATCATGTTATTTGTACTCGGTTAGCCTTGAATGTAACACAGGGAGTTGGAACAAAACCAATTTTCTATTAACAAAGTGATTTTTAGCTTTACCAAGGCAACTTGAAGATTGATTGTGTATCCTTTCGGAACAGCAAATCCTTCTAATAGCGGAAATGGTTTCTTTGAGTTGTGATGCACCATCGCTGCCATGCTGCTAATATATGAACCACTGAATATGCTGTTGCTCTCTGACGGCCTAAGTTGTACGTGAAGACCTAAAAGCTACTAGGCTGTTTAGTAGACATAGTTACGACTGATGAGTGCTTACTTACAGCCATTTTCTTAGACATTTTTCTTTTCTTAAGTCATAGATCTAATGCCTAGACCTTTAGATATTTATGTAAATCACTAAGATAAGCTAGGTAATCAACAAGGAACGGTCACTTAGTCCGCAGTACATACACGCTGTTTCATCTAAATTAAGTGGTACATTAAGAAAACGACACATTCAAGTCGTCGAAATGATTAAAACAAGATCTAAACATGTAATTTGACGTACGCACAGAATGGTTCAAGATAATACTCGCTGATGGATCATTAAATTAAATGTGACAAATTTGTAGGCAAAATGCTAATGTGATATAAAAACGTGAACTAAATGTATGCAACAGGATGGCCTGTAGGTGTGTAAATTGTAGTTTTGTTGACGTACAGCCGGCAATATTTGTACATGTAAAATACGCACGGAATGTTTACTTCAGGCATTTTTTTCGCGGCGACGTCAAGCATCAGTAGCAGTCAGTTATCACTCCGGGCGAAACACGATTGAACGATGAAGCCTATTCCAGATCTTCAGTGTGCGTTGTCAAAGTGTTCAAGATGAAAGATCAAATATGTACTCACAAAACGTACTATACTCGAAAGCAGTATATAAGTGCTGTTGCCGGGACTTTACGAATTTTGCTAATTTAATTTTGATGAAAAGTCTGCTAGTCTTAAACTTTAAATAATTGTGAAAAGCATAACGACACAGCTCTAAGCAATAAATAGTTGCAAACGCTACTTTGAACGAATTAACCTCGGCGACTATGGCCCATTGGTGCTCTTGCACAGACATCAAACCTTTGGGTGGTTGAAGGCATTAAATTTAGCTATTACTTCCCATAGATTTCCTGGAGCTAAGAAGCCATCTTTAGATTAAAATGTCGCTGAGCCATTTCTCTTTTTAATGAATAGAAGTAAGCTAAGTTTTGTTTTCCAGAACTTTGAAAAGAAATTTTAGAAAAAGTCTTTTTCGGATTTTTTGCAGAATAAAATAATGTTTTCTGCGATACATCTTTTATATTATTCGATATTAAATTCTATCTCTATCAAGTTCTAGGAACCTTTTTTGCTGTTAGAAAATTGCTCTTCCTTATGAGGAAATTCACTGAAATGTATGCAGGAAGTGAATTGGCAGCTGTACCTTTAAACTTTAAATCTCATTTATTTAATTTCACGTAATAACTTATAATCAGATTTTATAAGCTATATATAAGCTGTTGATATATATATATAAGCTGTTGACGCCAAAACACGAAAACGGGCTATGTCTGTTGAAGCATGCGCTTGAAATTTGCTTCCAAAAGCATAAGTTTATAAAAAGGCGAGAGCTTTTGAGTTAGTAAAGGTGTGAATACAACGGTTGCTCTACTGTAGAAATCAGCAAACTCTGTCCAGTTCGGAAATGTTAATTTTTGTTGAAACGCTGAAAGAAGTTGTCCATGTAAGTTTCAGCATACCAACTTAATTTGTGCGGTATGCAGAAAATATGTGAAGTAAGGGATCCCCACCTTAAACAAGAAAACTTGTAAACATTTTACCATTTACTTCTCCAGCAAGATTGTGCGTTGAGTTGCTAAATATCGTTACACAGTCTCCATAGTTGGGATCTTGAAAGTACAATAGGTTTGAGCTAAACAATAGCAAACAGCTTCAAGCTTAGAGATGTAATCCTTAAATTAAATCCTAAATACAAGGTTAGCTCCAATCAATATGTTAAAAGTACTGAACATAGCATCAACTATATTGTAAACCTGAATAGTATTTGAATAAGTTGTTGTATTGTAAGTTGCAACTGGACATCAGGCGAAAGCAAACTTGCAGGGAACAATAGTATGAAACAAGAGCAGTCAAGCTTAATGACCCCCGTTTAGGTCACCAGACACGACAGAATTTAGCAATTTTCGGCAGCTCGCTACCTTCAAAAATTAAATATAATTTTTAAGGCCTAATTCAAAATTCTAATTCCACTGTATAGACACAGTACAGATTAGGGGTTTAAAGTGATACCAAATGTTACCCGGTATCTAACATCAGTTACGAGATTTTTACGCGCTAAAATATTCCACTTGGACAATAAAATATGTGAAAATTGAGAAGAAGAATTGGAGATGGCCGAAAAAATGACCCCGAAGTGGATCACCCTTTGAGGTATTTACCCTTGACATTGCGATGACATTATATGGCAATCCGTGATGAAAGTTTTCAAGTTGGTTTGGTTGAATTTTTCTTCCAAAGGACCGTCCTCTCTATCCATTATGCTTTGACCAATCATACTGATCGCGAATTTCCAAACGTCGGTTGCTGTTGCAAGTAAGGTGGCACCGTTTTCCGAGTTCATGTAGTTCCTTAGCAAGTATTTCTGGAACCATCAACAAAATGAAAACCTTTAAGTGTATGCCTATGCAGCTTAATTCATACAGATTGAAAATTTATAGGAAATTAACTAACTTGCCTGTAGGGGATTCAATTTCGTGGTGTGTTCAAAGCAAGCTGTACATTGCTCGCACCTGGTTTGAATCGCTTACCGCGGTGTCAAAGTATATAGTGAACACTGATACAGAAGTATCTTTCAAAATATCAAGTGCGTTTGCAAGCAGTTTCTCAGGGCTATCGCTTAATAGCAAATCATCCAGCTGATTGTGAAACGACTTCGGAGCTTTATCAAAGTCGAATATCCATGTATTATCTGAAACTACTAACACGTGTTTGTTGTTTCAATGGAAAATTTTGAGGGGCCAACACAAGTTGGTCTGATTTGTCGCAAAATTATGGTTAATAGCAATACAAATTCCGAGTTTAGAAATAACAAGAACATTTCAATTTTTGAAAAAACCTATTTGATTTTGCTCAATTTTCCTGAAATTGTAGCAAAATTTGCAAAAAATATCCGAAGTTGTAGTGTATATAGGAAGTTGTATGCTATATACTTACAAATAAGTTACAAAACAGATGCCTTTAATATGCAATATTGTAGGAAGGTTTGCGGAGACACTTGGCAAATATTCATGTCAAGTCAAAGACCAGACGTCTTGAAAAGTTCACCAATTACCGCAAAGCTAATATATATATATATATATATATATATATATATATATATATATATATATATATATATATATATATATATATATATATATATATATATATATATATATATATATACATACATGACTGAAGACTGACTGTCCAATTCAATACTTCTTTAGTCTTAAAATTTCCATGCACCTCTTTGAACGCCGCTACGATCGATTTAACAAATATTAGACAGTGAACTACAAATAAAATGCAAATTATGTACTTGTGCACGTACCAGTAATAACATTCAAAATTTTCCTTTCAGCATCTCCAATGCCAATGTCAAGGTCACAAATGAACTACACGACTGTTCCCTTTAAAATTTTCTACCGAACTCTGGCCATTATGGGCCGACTCCACCATTATTACTCTGGACCTACATGACACATTACAATAACTAACAAAACATTAATTAGCCCATTATGACATCCTTATGCCTAGCAGCAGTAGACCTGGTTTTACCTTTCGTTCACTTTTGTTACCACTTCCTTACTTTCAGTCTTGCAAGTTTCTTCTAAGTTATCATGGATTTGGCAGATTGTTAGCCGGCTCCATGTACAAGAATAGACGCCGATTATTGGTTTTGCACTGAAGATGTTTGCCATCAAGCACTGCTTGTATTCATTGTTAGTACGATACTGCCAAAAACCGTGAAATCTAAAGCAATTCTATCAATAGTCAAACAGCCCTGTATCCGAAGTGTAGATTGCTATTGTCAAGTATTATTGCAAGTTCCATTGTGCATGTATCACGGGTGCTTGCCCAAATGTATTCCCCAAAGTTGCTATTTAATGTTTGCTTTTGTCATGTATGTGCTGTTTTGCTAGCTAAAATAATCGGAGCTTCCCTATCCCGAATCCGACTATCTTGACTTCACTGTATTAAAACTGAACGTTTCATTAGTTCACAATGCTTTCAAGAACAAGCAACATTTTATGCAAAAGGATTTGTTTTCGCTGGATCAGCATTTTTGTAAATGTAAACCTGCTGCGCAGCCAATATTTTTAAAAAAATTTTATTTGCATATTAACAGACATTAATCGTGCAAAACATTGTGTGAATACTGTTTGTGTGAAAATTTTCATAGCACATTTTGCTAATTTTCACACTGCTAATTAAGATTTCACAATCTAGCTCAGCTTTGCTGCTTGTTTCAAGCGTCTGAAACATTTTATCTGAGCAGTTAAAGAAACACGTTTTATGATTCTTCTGAATAAATAAGAAAGAAGGGATTCCAGTTTGAAACTGCAGAATGCCATCTGTATGCATATGCGTAATTCTTGGATAAGAAACAGAATCTGGAAAGACAGGAATGTACGTACAAATCATGCTGGCCCTATCTTTAACCACTGCACACACGAAAACATGCTAAATTGTATCTTGCTCAAAGAAATTGTGTATTGGAGCCGGGGCCGAGCAAACACATAAGACCTGCTGCGCTGAGGCGCAGCAGGAAAAGCTGGCTTAGGACAAAGTGACATTATCAACAGTACAGAATATATGAGCATGAATGTTGGCACCCTCTGCGTTATTAGCGATAGAAACATGCTCTACTCGCTAACGGATAGGACTCCACAAAAGAGTACCTTCACTTCAAACCAATTCATCCATTATACTTGAAGCTAGAAGCAGACATGTTTCCAACTATTGCTTGCGTTTCCAAGCTTAAACACGCATAAATACAGAACACAGAAACCTTTAAACGTTTCGGGGGGACTCAACCTTTAGCCGCGCGAGCATGTCTCTACAGCTAATACCAAAGAGACACTCAGCTGGCATACTTTTATCCATATACATTTTGTGGCGCATACACCCAGCTTTGCTTTTGGACAAGGTCTTAAAGTTGCTACTATCAAAATTCTCAATTTTGTCCTTAAAAAACTATTACGACTTCGCTTATGACACATGTTTTGATTTCAGGAACTAAACTATTTAATAGCATAACTGAGATTCATTAAAATCAAATTTAAATCAATGCAGTGTTGCCCACTCCAATTCATGGAACCGAAGTCAAACCTCCCCTGTTCATTGATTTGTTTGAGTTTTAACAGTCACAAAAGTGCGCCAACAAAATAAAAATTCATATAGCCAAAACATAGATTAGAAAATATTAATGGTTGTTCCGCGCGCCAGAATGGCCGGTATGCGTAAAGCTACCAAGCGACGTCTTTCGGACGATGTGACTCGTGCTTATACTGAACATTCTAGCTTCCTGCGATATCATAAAGTCAAATTAACCTCCAATAAGCGAATTAGAGACCTGCACATGCCGAATCTTAGAAAAAATTAAGAAAAACGTTTCCGGCCCGCCCGACAAAGACCGTCAAATCTTCGGCCCGGCCCGCGAAAATTTTCCTTTTTTCATCGAGCGGCGGGCTGGGCCTGGCCGGGCCGCGGGCTGTAAAGCAGGCATCTAATGCGAATGTTTTACTTGCAAACACATCATTACTGTATTTCGTATGGGTAGCTAAAATCTACTTCATGCTGCATTTATGTCCTGCTATCGTCCATTGAGCATCCCAGCTGCCATTTATGTATTCACCAGCCAACGGAACAAATGTTTCTTCTCTGAGCTTTTCTATCATTCGTTGTCCATAGAATGAGTTATCCAATCTAGAGTAGCCGCACTTGAGTTAGTAGGAAGCCGTAAACTGGTGTACATGTATATGTTGTAGTAGTGTAATGCAGTTCAGTTGGGAACTGAACTAGTCCACTACGTAATTACACACTGTACTAGTTCAGTAGGTAATCAGCATTTTCAAACGTTTAGAATGCTACGACAATTCTTGATTATGAAACCCCTCGTTGTGATGTTGCAAAAGTTATAGCGTCTGTAATCAGCACGTATATATTTTGTAAAATTATTGTAGAAAGATGTGAAACATCGCAGCAGAATTCGTTGAAATTCTTTGAAACCTTTAGGATTTCTTTTGTTCCTAATGTGTAAAAATCTTGGCTTAGCAATTTAGCTAGCTTCCTTCTGAGCACAGGTTTTGGCTTCCAAATTTAGCTATCCAGGAATTATTATTTCGTACAATATGCAAACTAGTTTTCGACCATAAAAGGGGGAACTTTTCTGAATAATCGGTCACTTCTCAATTTCATCATCATCAATTATCAAAAAGCCTAGGACAGGAGCACCAGGAATACTGAGTGTGAAAGTTGGATAGGGGAAGGTGGGGGCCCCTGAGCATTGTTGAGTACGGTCTTGTTATTTTGAAAGGTATATTTTTGGATTTAGTAGTGTTATCATTTTGAATTAAAGTTTGCTGTCGCTTTTGTATTAAATTCATTAGGAATCTTAAAATCACACACTCTTCTTTTCTTGACCAGTTAACCCTGGTCAAGCAAAGCAAAGAAGCGTCCTTTTCAACCTCAAAACATTTTATTTGAGTGTAAATCATCATTTCTTTGTCGATTTTAGCTTGACATTTTTGCACTTTTCAAACTTCCTTTGCACTGCACGTTTTCGATTCGTTTCCGTCCTGTCACGGTCGCCAATTCTTTTGAATTTAAATTTGGAACTAGTAGTTAGAAATCGAAGCAAACAGGTTCATGGTGAGTGTGCGAAATCCAGATTCCTACTAAATTTTGCCCGGAACAGAGAACAACAATTCTTTATTTCAAATTTCACATAAATTAAACAAAATATTGAAACTGCTCAACTTCAGGGTCCCCTGATTCCCCCATACACCAACCGTTATGATTCCAAATCCGGAATCCAAGACTAAATTTCCAGCTGAGTGCAATTTGGTAAAATTGAAAAGTGACCGATTATTCAGAAAAGTTCCCCCTTTTATAGTCAAAAACTAATTTGCATAAACTAATTTGTAATTTGCAAAACTAATTTGTACAAAATAATTATTCCTGGACAGCTAAATTTGGAAGTCTGAACCAGTGGACAGAAGGAAGCTAGCTAAATTTCTAAGCCAAGATTTTTACACATAGGAACAAAAGAACTCCTAAAGATTTCAAACAATTTCAACGAATTCTGCTACGATGTTTCACATCTTTCCACCTTATGATGGAACAATTTGTCATTTCTCACCATCTTGTATTTTCTTCTCCTATTCAAATTTCAACTTTTTCTCCTGATTTTTTCTAATTAGCAAAACTTCAATGTTTTAAAGATGTAAGAAAACAACAAATGTATTTGAGCATTTGAAAGAATGGTACAAAGTGCGTATCAGTTTTGGTATCGAGCTAAGCCCTGAATATATTATATTGATAAATTTTCAAACATTTTGTGGCTTTGCACTCAATTTTTGTTCTTTTGATCACTAAAAGCGAGGTCTGGTTCATTTCGATGTAGAAACAGACCTTAAATGAATAGATATCTTAGACACTGTTGTTGTTAAGTTGTTGCTAGTTCTTGTTGCAGTGGGCCAAGTTCTGAATTTCAAACAAATTAAAAATGTTTGCAAATTTATTTGCATTTGCGATTTTTAGATGTACGATTCACACCATTAAACAAAACTTTAGATAATAAACTTTAGGCTCTATAAATAATGAAAAAGAACTCAAAAGCTTCAAAACAGCCTCAAGCCGACTCCTTAGCTTAGGTTCACTTAGCCAACAGAGTGCTGACTTGAAAAAATCTGCTTTTGACATTTTTTTAAAATGGATTAAAATGCAAACATACACACGAAGTCTGAGCTCAATTTGTACCAATTTCAGAAACTTTGTGATGTATGCTGAGAAAATAGCTTGCTCCGAGCTCCGGCTGTTGGAGCACCGGAGCTCCGCGGAGTTTGAAAGTTTTACCTAATCAATCCTTTAATGTATTAAAGCTGCATTAAATTTTTTCATTTATTTAGGAAAATGGACAAGTTTAAATTGTCTCCAGAAAAAGAACCCTCTTCTGGGAAGTAGAAGATCGCAGCCTTGATAAAATAGAAAACTTTTAAAAGCGACAACTACAAAATTCATTTTATGCAGTCTTACGTACTGAACGGAGAAATCGTCGAGTTAACAGAAATTCAAATTAATTCAGATTTTTTAGCAGCTTCAAAGCTTGAAAAATGCTGCTCCAGGTACCCGGAGCTCCGGAGCTTCGGAGCAGAAGCACACTCCGCACCACTGAAAACCGGAGCTCCGATTTTAACCGAAAATCACTAATTAGTAGTTTATGCGCTTATTTAGATTGACACTCAGTAATTTTTAATATTAGTAAAATAATCGTAAAATACATAATAAACAGTTCACTTAATCAATTTGGAAAGCAAAAATTTGCTCTTTTCAGGCAAATTTATGATTTTACAGTTTTAAATTTTCGCGTGTGCACTTCAGTCATTACATAATTTCACAGACCCCATGATTTCTGCAATTTCACAACGAGGGGTTTTATGAACAAGAATTGTCATAGCACTGTAAACGCTTCGAAAATGCTGATTACCAACTGAGTTAGTGCAGTGTGTATTACCAAGAGTAGATAATACATAAGAGTATGACAGCAGGCATACTCTATGTATTATAAGCATAGGTTAACGCGGGGGGGGTCTGGGGGGGGGGTCCAAGCCCCCCCCCAAACCGGACAAGGTACAAGCCCTACCGCCGCCGGGGACAAGGGGTAACGAAAAACTGGCCAAGGGGTAGGCAAAAATAGCCGGAAAAAAGTAGTTTTCCCAGTAAAATTTCAAAAAATTTCCGGCTTCGCCGGAATTTTTTTGCAAAAATGTATAATTTTTCGGGAAAATCGGACAAAATTTTGAAATTTTTTCAAAAAATTGAACATTTCTTTGCAATTTTGATAAAAAATAGCAAATTTTAAGAAAATTAGCGTTAATTCTTTGAAAAATTTTACAAATTTATTCTTGAGGTACAAGCCCCCTGAAAATTTTTGTTCAAGGTACAAGCCCCCTCAAAATTTTCTGGGGACAAGCCCCCCCCCAGGACCCGACCCTATGTTAATGTATGATTATAAGGCTGTTACATCCGATGCGCGCTGTCGGCCTACCCCCCCATAAAATGTCAAAGAAATTCGCCCGCTATGTTTACATGCAACAGACGCACGTTGAACCAACTGACTAGTTGTGTTTTCGTTCTAAAGCGTGCAAGCATAGCGCTCGAATTTGTTTTGATAAGGGCGGTCTGATTTAGGGGGGGGGTAAGCCGATAGCGTGCAGAGGATGTAGCGAGCTGATAATACATAGTGTATGACGCTTGTCATACTCTTATGTATTATGTACTCTTGGTATTACTTACTGTAATTACTGTAATTAATTTACATACTGGACTAGTTCATTTCCGAACAAACAGACATTGTAACAAAATTACATACTGAACTATGGTATATACAAAGAGCATTGGATACCGCACCAGTAACAAGGAATAAATCAGTGAGCCATAACTTACAACTATTACTGTGGCACAATCTTGAAATATCGGTCTCGCTCATTCCGTCGGAATTATTATTAATGTGTATACTACACTTACACCGTTATACAAGACTTCGAACAATTATAGAGTATAGAGTTATAGAGTTCAAATAGACGCACACAAAGTTGTACATAAAATCCTCAGTCTGTTCCCAGTCAACAAACGCCGGCAAGTGTGCTCGTGGATGAAGGTCGCTGCAAGTTGCATCGTAAGGCATAAAGCCTTTATCATGTCTACAAAACTTAGTTTTTAATTGATACATTTCAATTTCCTTTTGATCTAATTTGCAGATGAAATGTAACTGGCTGCAAATTGGCTAACGTAAGTCTATTTTGGCATCTGAGAATTTAGTCCCTTTTGATGCAGTTGGATCTTCTACCGTAAAACATTAAGTGACTTGATTCAGGTTGATTCATCGAAAATCAAAACAACCGACTTAGACACAATATAGTATCTTTAAATTATAATTTTTTAGTTGCTGTAATGAGCACATGTCACATAAACACCTTATTTTATAGTATGAACCTATCTACTAATCTTGTTTCATGCACGCACGCAACCTTGTTCATCACGTCCTGCGGCCTCATAGTTAAAGGGACAACTTTTATAGTCTATAAAGCAAACCGCCAGAGGAGTGCCATTTTGGACTAGCACTTTTCAGCACTTCCGTGTTCGGTGGAATAAATCAATTTCTCTTTTTGTCATGAATATATATTGGCCAAAAGTATTTGTCGAATGCTTAAAGATTTTGTGCCTTCTTAAGCTCACAAATATGTCTTGTTCTCGTTCACATTACTTTAATTTATGCTTCTTATCTTTGGACATCAAGCGAACGCTGAAAACGTTCTGCGGCAATTCCATATAGACCCCAATTTTTATGTATGACAAGAGACCTTTTATCATTTACAATTGTATTTTGGCAAAAGCAATGTATAAAACATACTGAATACGATTTGCTATTTTATAGCACGCCCGGTCTCCTCTTTCCCATCCAAAAGGGCACCGAGGGTCTAAAAAAGTCAGTCAAAATAAACAGTCATGAGATAAGGCAATAAGTTCATCTGAGTTGTCTGTATCATTTATATGCAGATCTTCTAGTTTCGGTTTGTTTATTTTCGAACTATCATCGCTGGCTCATTAAGTAGTGGCTCCGTGCATATATCAAGTTAACTATCGAATCAATATTTATATATAGCAAAGACAATGTGATATAACCTTATCAATCACAATACCTTTGTATCGATGAACCCTCCCGCAGGGGACAAAGCAATAATCCACGCTGCTATTAGTGATACACCATGGTGCTGCGCGCCCATTCTTATTTGCGCAGAGAGGAGTAGTTCCACTGTTAGTGTTCACGTCCGCGCAAGATTCTCCGAAGAAAGTTTTGCTAGATGGAACATCCTCTACATAAATGCATTCACGTTTCTGCAGCCAACAGTTTCTGTTCTTATCCACACAGTTTTCTGAAATATTTTCTTATATGACCTGCATGTTAAGGGAAGAAACATTAACAAATGCTAAGAAACAAAAACCCATTTGCATAATTGAGGATATCCGATGGCATACTACATCCTGATCTTGATTACCAAAATCAAGATTGTGCATTCTTGAAAATAGCACTAGAATGCCTTTACGTTAACATAGAGCGGCTTGCCTCGGGCTAACTGCAGTGCGAAGACAAAATAAAAGCTATGAGCGCTACCTGAATATCTTTGTCACAGTGTACCTCCTGTAGCGAGGCAGGCAATACCATCGCAGACACCTACACTACTGGTTAGCCGTAAGTAAATACGTTAGAGTAAAGTTTCGGAAGCCAAGTTACCTAAAGGTTGATCCAAAGGTTTGTTACTTGTAACAGATGGTGAACTCTCCACCAATTCTACTAACTCTTTCATTTGTTTTTGAAAAGATACCGAAAACAAAGAAACAAAAGCACAGTAATCAGTTGCTAGTGGTACTTTAATCTTGATTACCACACGTAGTTCCTAAAGCTTATAAAATGAAGACGCCTTAAGAATGTGAACGATGGAACCTTTGTATTATTTCAATGTGTCCTAAAATATACACGAAACTACACATACAAATTAATAGAATGTACACAGCCCTGAACGAACAATTGCTGAGAAAACAAACTTCCTTGGAAGAATAGCGAGATTTGCTACAGGATCTGCTACGCTGAAATTGAAACGATGCGAAGAATGATCATGAAAAGTAACTTCAAATCATCATCCAATTCATAGAATAAAACACGGCCGCAGGCTGATTAAAGTTCAATGCATTTAAACGACATGCTTATCAGAACACTTAAAACACTGCAAAGCAAAGAAGGTAAAGATGAAGAAATTAGCAGCAATAAATTACATTAAACGTTTTACAACATGCTTTTGGTTTTAGTTTTCAGAAGAAGGATAATTTAACACTACGAAACTGATTGAAATATAATTTGAAGCATAGTTACACATTCTACAACAACCTGTAGACTAAAGTATGAAGAAAAACTAGTGTATGTGTGTGCGTAACGAATAGTCCAGGTAGATTTCCTGGATACAAAAATTATTGGGTCATTAGAGAACGTAGATTATTATGAATGACTTTTGAGTTGGGTCCTCTCCAGTTAACAGCTGGAGGAGCCCAAATGCTCCTGACATGAAAAATCCACCGCTTTCTAAAATTAAATATGTAAAATTAATAGCGCTATTATTATTATTATTATTACCTTCAGCTCCGTTATCCACCTATCCTATTTTTAGGACTACTAAGTTTGTTTTTTTTTGAAATCTGTAATTGCACATTAATAGACGTAAAGATAATTTGAAAACAATCCAAAATCAGTTTTTCAAAAACCAACGCTAAATTAAGAGATCCGACATCAGTTAGAAGTGCAGATAGTACAGTATTCAATAGTCCACAGAAAATCCAGCGCAATCCCTTAAAACCCTTGAATTTGATTAGGTTACTAAAGCTCATAAATCTGTTTATAAATACTAAAGTCTCACCAAAAAATCTGGAACCAAACTGTGAGCGCCTGTCCTGAGTTAACTTTTGAAGGTAAACCACAGAAACTATATACCTTTAGAATCCTCCGCAGAGGACAATCCCCTAACCCTATAATATTCGGTCTGTATCCGGTTACCGGGCACTAAATCAATAAAAACTTTTAATATTCAGAACGAAAATGCTAATTAATCCATACTTAAGTATGTTTGTCCTTGGCCCAAAACATTCCCGAAAATCGGATCACATCCGGTCCATGTCCGATAAGGGGATGTCTAGGTTGCAAAAACCGCGCAGCAAGAAGCGTTGGTTGTACAGGTTCGCTGATTAGATTTTTTAATTCCTCGGGTCGAAATTAGTCTCTATAAAAAATTTAATCTGGTTAGGGCCAAAACTGCGTCATCTATGGTCGTATCCGGTTCTAAGAAAAATGGTAAAATTGGTTTTTCCGATTTGATCCTCGGAATCGCGGATACAAATGTCAATTTTCTGGCACAACGAATGTTTGGAAGGTGCGGAAATATTTCCAATAGTTCCGTTCGTTTTTATTCAAATTAAAGAAATTTCGTGCAACCACTAAATGCAAGCTTCTGTGTAAAGTCACAGGCTTGCTAGCGAATTGCGTACTATAAAAGGCGCGCATGCAAAATTTTCAGAATTTAGTATTGAATGAGTATTGTTATGAGTCAGCCGGGTGGGTGCTATTTTGTTATGCTTGATTGAGTTATTGAGTTGGACGGGAGCCATTGCTGCTTAATTGCTTTTAGTTGGGAACTTCTGCAAGGGGTTAGTTTAATTTCTTTGTCTAATTGTTGCTTCCTTTGTCGAGTAATGTGGGTCTGGTGCCTTTAAAAGCTGTAAATAATTTATTTCATGATTTAAGTGTGCGCAAATAAATCCATAGAACTTGTTAGCTTTTGCTTCTGTCGATAATAGTTGGTTGGATCATCGGATGAGTTAAGTCGGTCATACACACACCCTAGAACTCCAATCTTCTATTTTATTTTATTTTGAAATAACTCAGTCAAATCTCCACGGAGGCTACGTTCATGTAACTGGTGTCAAAGTAATCGAATATCCGGTCCATTTCCTGTTCCGAGCTTTGAAGTTTGAGATTTAATGGGTTAGTATCCGGTTGGTGCCTAAATCAGATTATTTATTGAAATGATATTTGGTCTATCCTTACCAAGCCTAAACCTCAGTTTACTTCGTATCTGATGTACGTTTTGAATCCAAGTGTTTTAAAGATGTTTCAAAAATAAGTTATCTAGTATGCGACAAGATAAGCGTATGGGGCCAAATCCACATATCCTGAGTAGCAATTAGCCAAAACATGCAAAAATCACCTATTTGTAGAACGCTACCATTCAAACATTACAGCAGATATGAAGTAAATTGATGTTTATGCTTGGTAGGGATGGACCAAATATCATCTAAATTAAATAAATTTACTTCCAGACCAACCCTATACTGAGATAATAGCCCATGAAATCTCAGATTTCAAAGCTCAGAACTATAAATGAACCGGATATTCGATTGCTTTGACACCGGCAAAATGAAAGTAGCCTCCCAAACATCCATTGTGCATAAAACTAACATTTCTTAACCGCGGTTCCGACCAGTCGAACGGAAACGGTCCAATCCTGTCGAAATCTTATATACAGACTAATTTCGACCCAATAAATTCAAGCATCCGATCAGCAAACCTGTACGACCAACCCAGCTTGCTGCGTGGTTACCTGACCTGGACTGGTTGTGATTCGATTTTCGGGAATGTATTGGGCCCAGGGCCAGCATACTAGACTATGGATTATTTAGCATTTTCCTTCTGAATCTTAAACGTTTATAGGTTATTATATTTCTAGGTTATTCTATTTCTTATTATAGGTTCTCCTCCTCCTTCTAAATATATAGTTCTAAAAATTCTAAAAATATATACTTTATAGGGACTAACTTCAAGTTTTAACTCAAGACAGGCGCACGCTGGGCGATTCCAAAATTTTGTAGTGAGACTTTAGTATCTAAAACAGTACTTGACCGAAAACAACCCAGTCAAACAACAACAAAATAATCAAAATGCATTATTACCATCAACAATAATCAGAATCAAACAAATTTTTACTATAAAAGTAAGAACGCAGAAAAATACCTCTCGCCCCTAGCATCCCTCACAGCTTCAAAACATCCAGTCCAAAACTAAATTTTACCAATTGCACAACTTCCTTAGTAAATTAGTAAAAATTGTATACCAGTAAGTTATTGGAATAGCATAATCATAATAGCATAAGATATCGTCTCAATATTCCACTAAACACAACATTCTTTAAAGGTCCCCTACTCACCACTGTATTTTTAATACGTTTCATGTTTAACCCCACCCCATTTAACCCCAACGCCAGGATTAACCCCGTTTAAACATCAGTGAACAGGCATAACTGCTACTGGATAGCCATAGTGGGAATCTGCTGTTATCAGGCAGATAACGTCCGGTGATAAATAATTGTTAACGTGCTGGAGTGTTACATCATCAGTTATTACGGGCCTTTGTTGGCTCAGTAGTCTTTTGGCACAGGATGTATTGCAAATGCCATTTATAACCGTTGCTTACCAGCTTTTTTCCGTAGTCGCTTTCCAGCAGGCCGGTTTTATAGAAAGGATTCAACCTGCAAACTGTTGTCGCAGGAAATTCTTGTCTTTGACTTATCTGTAAGCAATGAATGAGAAACTGATTATCTCGTCTAAACGTTTCAGTAAGCTCGCTACATTATGTGCGCTCGCATGAGTAAGTCGCAAAGTTTAGTGTTTACCGTTGAGTTAGCTTTTATGATACTTTATAATGCAATGATTAGAACTTTCAGCATTTAGTTTTGAATTTGTTCCCAATATTATTCTTATTGTGTGCATTCAGCGAGCTGTGAAAGCATGAAATTCTGGTTTCTCATACATTTTTCGATCAATGTCAACAACAACTACAGATGGTGAACACATTATTAAAGGAGCTGACAAAATCCTTACCTGAGTTGCTACTGATACTGGGTAGCGGCAGTATAACGAAATCTGTCGAATAACATGTATTGATAGAACTACACTTGCGGTTAAGAAAGTTACCACACCAAGCCACTTGACGCTGCTATGAGCAGAAAGGAAATGTGCAGGATGTAGCTGTAAAAGCAGAACAAAGACTTCTTAAAGTTCTCCTGCGGAGGAAAGTCCTTTCTTCTTACCAAAATAATCGCACTTAAAACCCAGCAGCTTTTTAACGGATTTGCTACTTAAAGCTGCAGTTTTTGATTGGGCCACTATAGATACAGATACAGATATGGCCACTCAAATATAATAAATACACCTAACTAACCGCTGACATTTTTAGCAGTGCTTTACTGAATTTGGTGGGTTTGAACCCGAGCAACTGGCTTGATCTCGAACTCTAATATTTAGTCTTGTCTTTGAGAACATGCCTATACTGTGTGTGAAAATATGAGAAATCCGTGACTATCGAGTTTGGACCAACGTCACCAATTAAACGTCTAAATATCTAAGAGGGCTACAAGTAAAACACGCTTAGGCACCACATTCACTTTCCTACTTGACAATAATTGTCGAATAATGAAAGCGTCGGCTTTGATTACTGAAATGGTTACTGTTTTCTGGTTACTGAAATGCAAGAAGTTATGGCACAAACCTAACCTTAGTTAAATTTCTTATTCGTAAGATGAGACTGTAAACTAATGCCATCTAAATTAGTGGTTATTACTACCTTACAGTTGTGGCATTTGAATCATCTCCTCTAAATATCTTTTTCTCATAAATTTTGAATTAAATCACGCGTGAAAAACCAACAACTACTAGCACTCCAACACCAGTTACTACTGTTTTGCGCTTTTAAAATGAACGTAGATGTTGATAGATTGATTGTCTACGTTTCTGACCACATTCCACTCTTAAAAGCAAGCTCTAAACATGTTTGAAAATGTGAGTACCGGTAAAGCTGGCATAGCTTTCAAGTATTGGCTCATTGACATGGGTGACATTCTCTTTCTAATTGTAATATGGCCGATATGCCTAATTGTCAAGTTTGTCCGAATGCTATAGTTCACAGGGAAACTATAGTACGACCCAAAATGAGTGTACAAACTTCGGTTGTACCCATCCAACTAACAAACATATTAATCCTTAGAGCAAACCCCAACAATTAACTTATTTTAGAATCGTAAGGAACTGGACATTTTAGAAATCCGATAAATCTAATGTTCCAGCTTTCATTCCCAGAAAATGTGAAGTACACATTCTGTATTGATCAGCTTATTAAACCTCATAATAGAATCAAAATTTGAAAATGCATCAAATTCTCGAAATTCACCAACACTGGATTAATAGCTATTAATCATAGCTGGGAAGATTTTCGTGAATTGCGGGAACTGTCTCTATTTATCTTAATTCGTTCTGTTACAAAAGTTGTTGCACTCGCAAAAGCTCTCAAATAATTCCGGGAAGCGATTGCATTTTGATGCTAGAAAGAACAAAAATGTGGTCAAGTCAGGCTCTATTCGATAATAGGAATACAATTTTGAATACGCAAAGATTTTGTGCAAATATTAAAAATTTTCGGTTTTCACTAACATTCGGGATTCCAAAGTTTTCCGATTTTCATTCTAGCTCCGGCAAATCTAAAACTATACGCGTTGTTGGATTTGTTGAAAAGGTTAGTTTGCAATAAACAAAGAGTAGGTGCAGAAATGTTTTGATATTAGGTACTGTTTCTCTTACCTTTGTAACCAAGAGTACATAATTATAAGAGTATGACACTAACCCTGGACTGCACCAACCTAAGTTTAAGAATTGCTGCGGGATAGATAAGACCAAATCCCAGTTTTTTAATAGAAAATTGGCAGTTAGTCTTCTACTATTCCGCAGCTGTTCTTAAGCTTTTTCGTGCAGTCCACGGTAAGACTTTTTTCGCATTTTTGCAAAAACTACATTGTCAAACATTACAGCCTATGCAAGTGTTGGTGTGTATTGTAAGTTGCTTTGCGTTAGACAATTCAACATTTGGATTAACCAAGATTCACTAGGATTAAACACTTGGAATTACAGTATTGATGAAAACACAGATCACAGAGCAAAACTAATTTAAACCTTACATCTTCCGCATTAATGAATTGGTGAACACCTGAATAGTATTATTTTAATAGCTGAAATGTATCATCATACTCCAGAAAGGTGACTTTTTATTGTTTTTGATAACAACGTTCTAGATGCTGCTGCTGATGGGGAAATAAATTTGATCGAATTGCTTCGAGTAATTGTGAAGACAATTAGTCGTTGTCAGCACCTCTTCCACCCAATAAAAAGTCATTACTTCGCTGCCAACTACTAATGACCTATATGATAAAGTGTGTGTTGTTCTGCTGTCAATGTGGTATAATAGGAACCAGTGCAGATGAATGCAGTGTACATCAAGACTGTAACTCAGTAACCGCTTAACAATATCACCATTGTCAGAAACCATGCTCCTTATCACTTAATCGAATGTTTAGTGGCCACTTAAATTGTGATAAATTATCATAAATGTCATACCGATAGAACGGAGTTCTGCATTGTCCGTTTCACATTCACGCAGTTCGTTTAGCTCACTACATCAGCTGTAGCAAACCATACGAGTCAGCATTTGTAGAAGAGCCTAACTTCAGCACACCGATGGATTCGAACGTCAACAGTAGAATTGAAGCTTCCTCAGAGCCATTTTATGTCTATACCTGAGACTGGGAACAAAAAGGCGGACAGATTCATACTAGTTTTCTAATACTAGTATGCTCCTAGTTTTAGTATCGTCGCATACTGTACTGTGATTCACAAATTTCATGCTACACCTGTTCACGCAATGTTAACTTTTTCCCAATTAAGCTAATGTCTTTCATTAGGATTATGTCACTGATTATGGCACATTATGTCATGTATGTGCAGTACTGAGTTGTGATTATTTTAATACTACGCCGGTACAGAATCATAAAACAAAGCACTATTGTATGAACCTTTGAGAAAGATAATGATGAAAGTGGCAAAGTATTTGCAAATATTATGTATCATCATAAGTGTCGCCTCAACTGTTCAAAACATGAGTCAAATGAGCAGTATAAGTATATAGTAAAGTATAATATAAATATAATAGACAGCAACAAAGTGCATCAGATCTTGTGCACTAGTTGAACCCATCTAGAGTGTGTATGCATGCAAAGTATGGTTGTTCTAGAATTTATCGGTTGAAAGTTGCTCCACCTAATGTTACTTTCAGTATGCAGTGACACCCGATGTCATTTTCAGTGTCTCACTTTTTATACATCTTATGTTATATTACTCCCTTTCACAAGAGCTTTCACAAGAGCAGACAAGTATTGGGGTACGTATATATGTCCTACTGTTCTCAAAGTTGGCACAAAAAGGTGGAAAACTCTGGGATTAACTTCTTTCTCATTGCTGTTAGTACACAAACAGTACTACACAAATACTACGAGTGGCACAACGATTTAGGCGACATATAACATTCAGCTACTGACTGGATATAGGCCATGTGGGTGATTTGTGCATGTTTAACTGCAACTCATTGATCTCACTTCAAAACAAATAATGTCAATGGCTAAATGTCACTGCTGTCAAGTGTTGCGACGCAACAGAAATTTAAAAAAGCTAAAAATGAGTCTTGTGCATAATGTGCCGTTACTTTGGGATATCACATGTTGAGAGTACATACATAGTCGCTACTTCATTTTGGCGACGAGGGATGTCTAAGCCGTTGCAGATAAAGTGTATTAAGGAACTCTCGTTATATTTGGGCACAATGGGCAAATTTGGAATGCACCATTGCTTACTGGCTGGAAACCCATCAACCTCGAAGATGGACAATTTAAAACCATCGAAGATTTCTACATCCCACTGACGGAAACCCCAGATGAGACAGAGCCTGAATATGAAGCAGTTTTACCACCCCCGCATGATGTGGCAAGCCCTCGAGGGACACCCCTTTCGTCAACAAAGATATAACTTGAGGAATAGAAACGCCATCCCTCGTGGAAATGCTATTGGTTTTAGACTGTACAACTCCAAGTGAAAATCCTTACAGGAACAAGGAAAATGTTGTGACGTAATAAAAATTGAAAAATGAGTTTTAAAAAAGTTAAAAATGAGTTTTGTGTTTAATGTGCCGATTCTTTAGGATACCACATGTCGAGAGTAAATATACAGCCGATTCTTCATCAAGCATCTGATTGATGTGTTTATTAGAACATGTGTTCAATAAACTGTCTCAAAAATTAGTTTTTTTACGACATGAAAACAGGAGTTCTTTTGCCATGCACTCATATTGCTGCAACGTTGTCTGTTATCTTTTGAAGTATACCGGACCTAATTTGACTTACCGGCGGCAATATCTCGAATTTTACAGGTTCAGTTTCTGTCTTAACTCATATTTTGTTTTTTTCTGACGGGACACTTTGCCTAAATTTAGGGATTGGTGAAGATATATATGGGATGCATAAGTTGTAATTGTTAAACTTTAGTTTTGTGAGTTTGTCTTTTGTGAGTTTTTAACCACTGCAGAAAACCTCTACGCATTTTTACACTCTGCTTATAAGATATGTAGGCGTATTCAATGATCATTCTCTACCGTTTATCAGTCTCAGCTGCTTGTCAGAATCTTTTTCAGTTTTCTACTGATCATGTCAAATCCAGTGAAGTGAAAGCAAACCCACTAAGCTACACCTAAATCTAAAGCTGAAAGAGAACGGTCCTACGATGCCCGGTTAATGAAAATTACATCAACTAATTATTAGTTGACCATGAAAGACTAAGAACTTCTACTGCAGTTTGGTTCAATGAGTTTTCTTTTTCATTGTTCAGTGTATACAGTTTTCATTGACTTTATGCTCTTTCCAAGAAGAGTTATCAACGGTATCAGCAGAATTTGAATGCGTGGGTTTTCTTATTTTAAAATGGCGACAGTGCAGTAAGGCTAAACTGTTTACTTGAAGCCAGAGAAGGAATAACGCAATTTCAACAATGCTTATGTATGACAGAATCTCCAACCAGCGCTCCAAACTCTGCCAAATTCTTGGTAAATGACATGAAGTTTTGATTACAAAAATAAAAGACTGCTTGCACGGAACAGAGAAAACTGGTACACCACTCGGCGAGAAGCTAAAGAGAAGCTAAAACGGCAGATTATCAACGACAAGGGGAAAAGGTAGATTCCTCAGCGAGTTTTCCAAAAATGAACATTTTTAACAAATGTTTTGTAAGGTTTTTAGCTAGTGTTTTCCAAAACTTTCTTAAAAATTGGTAAAACTTTTAATTGTTGATTAGTTTTGGCAAAGCTGCAAAACATTTGCAATGTTTGCTAGTTTTAGGGTAGATTTCTAGTCGGAATCGGGATGACCCTCAGGATTGGTCCCGTGCTAATGCATGGCGTGCGACATATTGATAAATTTTGATAAATGTAAATTTTGATGCGGGATCAGAGAATTTATAAAAATGGTAAAGACAACACCATACTCAGAGTATACCTATTATCGCTAACTTTTGGTTAGAAGTAACGCTGCATTCGGAGTGTATGATCCTGTATTCGTTTTAACATATAACGTTTAACGTTTTAACGTTTAAACGAAAAATGAAAGAAGTGACCCTGCGACTTCGTCAAGTAATGGATCAGGTATTTTGGTACACATTCAGCCAAGTACACAGTCTTTTTGACACATTCGTTTGTAATTGAAACTCACTCGTTTCTGCTTTCTGTAAGATGAAATCAACTTTACCAAATTATTTCATGTTTTTCAAATTTGAAACCGGTTGCCTGTTTTAGGTCACCAATACTAGAAACTAATTGAAGCAAAAAAGAGTCAAGCATTGATGATTCCTCAAAATCGAATGGAACGTTCTGTATCTAGAGTAAATGGGCACAGGCTCAGGATTGTGTTGTTGAGAGGCCACCGTTTGCTCAGCCCAGCAGTACCGGAAGAGCACCCAATCCTTTTCAATAAAAACACTGTTCTAGCAGGATTTTGTTTCAGTAAATTGTAAACATAAATCACTGGTGAAATGCAACCTGTCATATTTCCGGCTTCTTGTGAACTATTCTCAAAATCTGCATATCTCATTTGCATAATCACAGACTCCCTTTAAAACTGTTCTCCTATTCGAAGCTTGAGGGGGGCAATGAAAATATATCTGCAACAAACATTTTGCAAGGAGGAAATGTGAGAAGACGAACAAAACTATCATAAATACCACACATGCTATACGGAGAAGCACAATTTTATGGGGCATCGTACAAAAATCATAAAATAAAATTAAAATATCTAAATTAGTCAATACTTGAGATTGCGGGTCTGCCCCCCTCGGTTGAAAAAAATTAGCTCGACAATATATTAGACCAACGTTGAAGATAGGGGATATTTGAATTGAGAAGCCTTCCATAGTGCATTTCTTATCTATTTTCTGTGTAAATAGTTCTGCCGCCAGCCAGAACAAAAAGCCGTTCAGAGTTTAGCTGTAAGTTTCACTAAAACAGAAACCTGTAGGCAGAAACTATAAACCAAGTTGCATTTGTAGTGTTTGTGCAGAATATATGGCCAAAATGGAGTTCGGGCCAAAATTATCTTCATAAACTCTGTCTCTCTGGATGTGGAGTTCTCAAGCAGAGGCAGCTTCTGTGCTCCATCTCAATAAACAAACCATTTGACAGTAATCACGAAGACTTATAGTTAAATAGATATAAGACTCCTGTTGTCAGTAAACAAATAATACAAAAACACAAATGGACGAATGACACTTTTGCTGAAAATGTAGACAGCGTTATATAGATTACTGAGCTCTAGTGTCATTTGTAACCAGTGCTAATATAAAAACTTAATTATAGTAAATAAAAACTATTTTTTAATTTGAAAATCGTGAATCGGAGTAAATACACGACGATTTCTCAATTCGAAGCTACTTCTTAAGTATTTATCAGCCGCTACAATTATAAAACCAACGCCATTAGATTCCCCACATTGGGAGCTTCATTTTAAAATAAATATTATTGACGTACTCCAAATATTAAGAAAGTAACGGAAGTCTAAAAATGACTACTACCACAGTTTAAGCCGTTCAAGCGCGTAATTTGACGAGGGTTAAAAAGCAGTCATATTGAATTGAACTTAAGCCACCGGCTTAAACTGCTTAAGCTAGAACTATTTACGAAAAGGAAGCTTTATTTTAGGTGCTACAGTTTTAAGCCGATGTGCTTTTTATGACAAAGATTCGGCTTAAAATTTAAATCGATGGTTACTTATGAATTTCTTATGATTTTCTACGAATTTTCAAATTTGGGGGAAATCGGTTTTGCTCAAAATCGCTCTACATATGTGTAGGTCATTGAACGTTTTTTCTCTGTCCTGAACTAACCCTTCGGTGTAGAAACTGCGCGTTTAGATATTAGCACAGTATATTGGTTCTTCATTTTGTATTTAATTACATTCTTGATGAATCTCTATCTGGACTTTTCAGTAGCTCACAGGTTTGGTAGCAGAAATTTCATTTTTCTTCGAAAATCATCATTTTTGGAAAATTTCGTGCTTGATGCTTTCTAGGTCAGCCAAAACTTACGGTAACTCAATATAATTTGGCATGCTAATTGGCAAGTATAATGCCACTATGTAAGATTTCATGCCAAGAACCTATGTTTTGCGTTGGCTAAAACAACGAAAGGATGGTGGACAGCTATGAACAAAAATGTCAAATTTTCAATTTTTTTTTCAAACATAGCCACATTTTATATCAAATTGAAGCTCGCAATGTCCCAAACATTTTTATCTTTTTGCACCAAGTCTCTAGGAAGCAGTATTTTAAAGTTAGAGCGAGTTAAACTTTGAAGTGAATAACAGTCGGAATGAACTTGACCAAATGGTTCAAGCGCAGTTTCTCTCTCGTTGTTTGGATTGTCATTGTTACTTATGCAGTGACAAATACATACAGCTAAAGGGTTTAAATTGATGATTTGGCATGACGTAGTTTTTTGTGTACCTGATTTCTTAGCCCTAAAATATTATTTAAATTGGAAGGATTTAAACTACAATATCTCTTAGCTTGATTGACACTGGAGCCTAAACATTTGTCTTGTTTTTGGAGACATATGGGGGTATGTAATATCTGAAAATGAGCGAAATCTGTTACTATAAAATTTGGTACTCAGCGACCCCCCCCTAAGCCGTTTAAGCCTAGGTACCTTGTCGTAAATGAATGCAAATATAAGCTCTTTTTGCGTAATGGCCCATAGTTAGCAATGTACTGCAATCTATGTAGAGTATATTTTGACTTCCCAAATAAATTAGGATTGTTAGGAAAGCACAGTGTTCATTAAAATCAATTGCTGGACGTTTGTTTGTAATAGGACTATTTTTCGCTGCCACAAATGCAAGATAGTAGCTGTCCAAACTAGTTCCACAGTGAAATTGCTCCGTATTAGTAGACGACGAAAGTGCCACAAATCAGTGCATTCCAATGTTATTAATCTGTTCTTGGATGGATAACAAAATCCCCTTGACTTTTATAGGATTGCAGTGACAATCAATGCCTGATTCCGGTGCTGGAGTTTGATGATTATACGGTAGTGATACTGCTGACTGGCTAATGTCCGTTGATGCGAAAATTCAGTTGCGTTATGAACAACACAATATAGAGAAGGCCCAGGAATGGATTACCTTTTTTTGAAGAGCTCACATATTCATAGCGTTTTAGGCAAAGTTATTCGTGCTCAAGCTCTTTCAAGCTTAGAATTAGAAAACAGAGCAATCTAAATAGACATTTGTCTTTGTACTGAGTAAGAATATTTGCTTTGTATCAGTTGTCAAGTCAAAATGAAGCGTATATTTACAATAATGACATTTTGAAAAATGAAGTTATGAAATGTAAATGTACTCCTAGATACCAATGGCTTGGAGTTCTCCTCTGGTAAACTTAAGGCTTGAAATAAGCTCAGCTTTTCTAGAATTCATTGTGTGACGCGATTGCAATATCTTTTGACTTCACCCCCGCAAAATTTTGACCGCAAGATTGAGTTCGGTGGTTGCAGTGCAGGCTATAGTCAAGTTCATTGCTCACGTATGGTTGGAATTATTATCGACCCTGTGATTCTGCAAAGCAGCGTCATTACTCAGGTGAACCTAATGCCTATATTTAGGCTTTCGTGCAAGATTAAGTCGGCATCTTAAAATTCTAAATTTTAAGGTTTGTAGGAATTTTTAATTTTGCAATCTTTATACTTTTTCACTTTATGTTATCCATAGCCGTGTTCTTAAGTTTACTTTTCGAAAGTCAACTATATAATGCAAGCAAAACATACCTAGTCTAAATAATAAGCGTTTTTAAGTCGTGATTAGAATTTGGCGTAAAATATCATGAGCGAGTTAAGAACCGTTAAATTTAACCCATTCATAAAAATGGTAGAGCCAAATTTACCTCTGTAGCTTTTAAATTATGCGTGTCTTCAAGAAAAACTAGAATTAAAGGAGTAAATTATTAACTGTTTTCGGGAATGACCGCAGAGTGAAAAATTGTAACCCTGCTTAACTCGACTGGTTAAATTTGGAAAGAATAGGGTTGATTTTGACTGGTTGAACGCATTCGCCGAAAGGCCCAAGATTATCAGTAGCTGTCAGAAACGTTACAAGTTTTCGGTTGATCGTTTCGAAATCCAGTCGACAGAAGGCAAGCGCTAAAGCTAAATCAGAAAGGCTAAGGCTGAAAGAATACAGTTCTATTATGCCATGTTTAAGGATGTTTACTAACTTTAGCTGGATTATGACAGTCTTAGAACTTCTGTAGCAGTTGGGTTTATTGAATTTCCTTCTTCATTGTTCGTTGAACAGAAATTTTTGTTGACTTCATGTTCTTTCCAGGAAGAGTGATCATTGGCATCAACAGAATTTGATTGCCTGGGTTTCGTTGATTTCCAATGTCGGCAGTGTACTAGTACTAAACAGTTTAAATGGAGCAGCAGAAGGAATAGTACTATCTCAAAAATGCTGATGACGGAACCTCCAACCAACACTCCAAAAATTCCTCCAAACTCAGCCATCATCTGTGGAATCTGAAATAGAATTAAATTATAAAAACAAAAAACTACATGTGCCATATTACGTTAAAACTATTTCTCCAGACTCCAGAGATCTCGGGAAAGGGGTTGCATTCATTCATGTAATTTTGACATGAGGTAAGCGATTAGTCAATCAAATGCAGTTTAGTTTCAAACGCATATAAAAACTTGGCTACCAGGATTAACCGTGACCACCCATTCCCCGTGATTTCGCCCTTACTGTGTCTTGCATTCTATTTGCAATTAGGAAACATGCGGCATCCATAAAACAAACCAAGTTTAATTTTGTAGCCGTTCTGTAAACAGTATGCCGAACACCAGTCATCACTATCTTTTATGGCTAAGACAACTTTACCTCGTGAATAGGATATTCTTTTAGCTGAATGTAATAAGACTTCTGCATGTATACATTGACTGCAGCTTCACGACTAAAAACATACATACAGGTGGCATATATGTACAGGTCCATGCGGTAATGTATCTGTAAACCTGCGTACCAGTTACTGTAAAGCAAGTCAACGCTAATTTTGACGTACACTTTCCTTATACACTATCAGTTACTAGTGCTAGCTCAGAAGCAGTAGCAGTCTGATATCTTTCTTACAGCCGTCTCATCCCAGTCTGTACTCCAGTTGAGGTAGTGCCTTGGCATGGGCACGGGTAATCGGGTACTCGGGTACCCGAAAATTTTCGGGCACTCGGGTCCTGCGTCCTGCTTACTGACATGATCCTCTACCTACAGCGCAGTAGAAACCAATGAGGCTCAGGCGCAGAGGCTCAGTTTGATATTAAGCACTGAAAACTGAAAATCTTGCATTTTCTCTTTACCTACAACTTGATTCACAATTTTAAACAGCACAAATGTAGCAACTCCGAAGGCTTAGTCTTGATTCAGAGACTACACAAACTACGACAAAACCGTAGGAAGGAAATAATAAATACATTAAGCATAAGCTATCTGTTGCAAACGCCAGGTTGTTGTGAATAAAGTTTCTGTTCTTTTTCGAAAACTTCATGATAACAGCACGCAAATATGCATAAAATCTACCAGTTGCAAGCTAAAACCCTACTAGTGCAAGTGAAAGCGGCTGGTCAACTGTCGCTAGACGATTGTCATAAAACCGTTGCTAGCTTTTAGAGATTTTACAATTTTTAGAAGAAACTCTCACAGTACCTTGGGTTATCAATTTTAAAGCTACAAAAAATTGTGAAGTTTTGGGAACGTTGTGAGTTTTTTGAAGATTTATGGTCATTCCACATTCTTCCTCACTTACAATGCAACTACTCACACTAGTTTCCCAAGTCCAGCAGTTTGTTTAGCTACTTTCAACTAAGGTTTCATGCAATACTAAAAATCCGCACTAGTAACTAGCAGCTAGTACTAGCAAATCCGCACTAGTAAATCAGCAGATGTTAATGCAATTGGCTCCAGGTCCCCCCTTGGGAAAATTATTTTGACGACGACGCGACAATGAGCTGACCAAGTTGGAATGCTTTGTAACAGAATTGCCAAATGGAGGATGTGACTAACTAACTAAAGAGTTGACTAATTGCCACCAGACACTATTCGCGCCTCTAATTACCATCCAGTGGTAATAGGCATTGTTGCTGACAGTTAGTTCAAAGAACAATGGAAGCTGTGTCAAAGGCCTCAAATTTAGTGCGCGCATCTTTATTTGGCCACAATAAATCGCTCCTACAGAAACTGAACGATTCAAAATAATCGCAGCAAGATAATCAAAAGTTTTGAAAACAGATTTTTCTCATCAATTTATTATTACGTTTTTCTGTTGCAGTATCTGAAAAAATTTCGGTGGTTAACAATTTCTGAGCTTAAATCCAGTTTTATCTGGTTTTTCCCGGTTTTAACTAGATATCGGGTAAAATTTCGTCAGGTGGGGTACAACCCGCACCCATGCCTACTAATTAGTGCACCAGTGACATTAATGAAAAACAACATCACTACTAACTTACCCTTCAAAGTTCCATGTCTGCACGAAAGGTACTAAGATTTTTACATTGAGATGTTAAACAGCGTTGTCATCAGGAGAGATAACAAAATATGAGAATGTCATATGAGTGTGGATATCTATTGTAATGTTTAGTTTATGCAATTATAGCAACCAATCATCGCTAACACGAAGGATACACTTACAATGTTCTTCATTTTGTACAATGTCGTAGTCACTTCATAATAGTACTCCCTAGAACAGTTAATTTTTCTAAAAGTTTCTAGCTGTAGTTTTAGACCATGATTGAAAATTTAAACATGTGGATAATGGAGATTTTAATAAATTTTTCGCGTCAGTTTCCTTTCTAAGATTTGTGTGCTCTACGTTCTAAGATCTAAGTTGTGGACGCTCCTAGTGGTCAAACTTAATTCATCAGATATAAAAATCCTGAACGTACCGACAAGGCATCGGGCATTTGCACGGTAGACTGCTCATGTTAATATCTGCATAGTTCTTGTAATCAAGCAAGCAAGCCACTAAATAATTAATGATTAAATTACATTACATTAAAACCACATTAAAACTGCTATCGTGCACGAAAGAATAATTGTAAATGCGATGGTTTAACTGAAGTAGACCGCCATCAAGGAAAGCCGCTGTGTATCGCTCTACATCATACCATCCGCAATATTACACCTATATCCTCAAAATATCTAGAATGTAGTTTTGTGTGTTAGAAAAGTTGCGGATCGGTAGACACAATTTAAAAATTTTGAGACAATCGATATTGAGACGTTTATATTTTAAAAACCTATAAAAGGTCATGCTAAGTCAAGTCGTAATGCTTTACTGGTCTAATGCTAAACTTCATAGAGGCCTGTTTTTATAAACGAAGTTCTTACGTTTTTGAAAACTAGAAATGCACGAAGGACTATCAGCACTGACAGCCTCAACTCTTGGATCTGAACAGTTACAACGAGCATACAGTTGACGCTGATAGCATGACAAATAACAAATCTGAAATTATTTTGAATAATTAGTACAAAATACCTGTGCATTTCTACCTTCATTTGAACCTGGCTAACTCGATGAGTTTTAGCAAGCTTAGAGCAGTTCTGTAAGTCACTCTGTCCATGGCGTAAAACATAGAAGTGCTGATTCACCTTCGTTGGTTAGAAAATAAGAAAAATGGACCAACCACAAAGTGTTTTCAGTATCAACAATTACTCAAATAATATTGACCTTCAACCTACCGTTAAACTGTAAACAGATTTTCCATACAAACTGTCCGTTTCGGATTCATAATTGTCAGTGCATGAGTCAAATGGTGGCCCTTTTCTGAATTCTGCTTTCTGCAAGAATGTTAAGGCACATTCCAAGAGGTGTTGTATGTCTGCACTAACTTAACCAATTAATTTCAATTATTATAATAAATTATTCATAGCTCCACCAAATTTAGGCGACCATAACCATAACAACCTAAACCCAACCAGATATGACTTTATTATGATTGATTCGAACTAAGAATTTTCTTTCACCTCTATAACTCAGCCTTATAGTGTAGAGAGTTCTGGAGGTGCACGTAGTATTTTGAATTGTATTTAATGAACGCTTCGGAGGTTTTGACTTGAAAGCACGACCTCGTTCTCTTTAACGCAACACCCCAGTCGATTTCAAATGAGTGATAGTGACAGATCCAAATTTTCTATCTCTACGGATTTTGTGCCCAGATCGGGCACTGAATAATTGTCACGTGGAATTAACCGAGGCGTCATCAGGGCCGGGGCCAAACTGGCTACGCTGCTTTCGTCTCTTTGAGTACACGCATTGCCTCCATCCAGTAGGCAGAAAGACGGCCAACTCTTCGCAAGTTTCGGAATTAGCAGAATCACAATTAGCAATTATTTTCTGAGCGTGCAATGAAGTTATAGCACAACTGCACCGATTTATTCCTAGTTTATTTTGTGTTGTGGACACAGACAATGTTTGTTTCGACGCCAAGGCACAAACATTAACCGTACCAATAAAACTTGCAGATTAACTGTGTATCCCTCTGGAACTGCAAATCCTTCTAATAACGGGAACGGCTGTTTGCTTTGATGGTGGACTACCACTGTCGTGCTACTTTTATAAGATCCGCTGAAAATATTATGTTCCTTTGGAGATTTCAGTTTCACATGTAGTCCTAAAATCCAGCAAGAATCTGAGCATAGGCTGCAAACAATTGAGTCAGGATAGAATATAAATCCAACAGTTCAGGTACAATTTCCATACTTGGCATGAAACTGGCAGGTAAAGTTAATAGCTTTAAAAGGCGCGGGTGTATCATTTTAAGGAACTTAACAAACTTGCCCTATGCAACAATATCGTGGGATAGGGATCAATGCACCTAGGGGGGAATTCGAATTCCATTTTATGTAAAAATTTGATATGATATGCTCAACTAGTCGACTGGAGTTAAAATTTTCCACTTTTGAAAATTTGTTAGACGATGTTTTCATCTTTATGTGTTAAAGAGCCAAAAAGCTAAGCCTTAAAGCCTCAGCTTAAACGAAGCCTAAGAATAAACTAATATATTAAACATAGGCCTGCCTTTACATGTGAAACATGCCTTAACTCATAATGTGTGGTATTTATGAACACGCAAAATAAAATAAAACTTTTATTTATAGCGACTACTCTATTTATCAGAAGAAAGAAAGAAGCAATAATGCAGCTGAAGCCAAACGAAAAAGCAACTTCATTCATTCAGCGAAGTTTGATGTACACTGTCTTAACAAGTAGCAGCAAGGGTTCATAATATCTAAGAGTTCTCCAAGCGTCACACTCTTAGCGAGTGAACGAACTCAATTGTGTAATTTGAACTCAGTTTGGGGGAGGGTCAGCCGCAACTGTAAAGACGATGTCTGAAGCACACTAGAAGCATACGTGTGCTTTAAAGGCGGCACCAACCAGACCTGGCCTGAAACCCCTCAGAATCCTCGTTTTCCGATTTTTGGGCAAAACAACAGAAAAGGCCGGTTTTGTCCGGCGGCCATATGTACATTTTCCGGCAGTTCACCCTTACCCCAAGTTTTCGTCCTGCACACGCCTGACTAAAACTATGGCGCTTGCCAGACTCTTGGTTATTTTGTACTCTTGACAGTATTAAAATAATGTCAGTTGTTGTAGTCACAGCACATAAACACAACAATAATTCACCGTTTAGCTCTCCTGGCTGATTATGCGCTGACTCGCTGGATATGGTTACACAGTCCCCATAACTTGGATCTTGGTAATAAAACTGTCTGTAGCAAAATATATAGTTGTCATGATCGAACCAACACTTCAGGTGGAGGAGTGAACCATGCAAAGTTGATTGAGTCCACCATAAAAAAGATTTTGCTCATTTTTAAGCTAAATTTTGTCACATGCATTCACAACTAGTTGAGATATTGAGCATTTTAGTTCAGTGTTTGACGAGTAACCAGTATTACCTGCAGAGAATTTCAAAACAAATGAAAGCTGGGTGCTGCAGCAAAAGAAGGAAATTTACACAAAAGTCCAAGTTAATCTTGACAAAAACGATTGACTTGCACAGCTATACAGCTGTGACATATAATATCATTGTGCGCTGTGATCGCATATACGGACCGCCTTGTTATGCCCGACTGACCTGATGGTGGGACTCGTTATAGGCTTACAATCAGGTTATTTTGCTTTGAAATTGACAACCCATTCTTAATAAAGAAACGTCGTTTCGTCCCCTAGCGATCAGCTCCATTCAACGTGTTGTTAAGCACATATAATATGCGCTTTACAAAGAATTAATGCCCACACATAAAACGGTAAAATGTCCCCGAACGCCAAAAAACGACGGCTATTCATATATTAGGTTCCGTCATCCATTATGAATGACAGCAGTATTAATCTCCTTCAAATGAAGGTTTTTCATATGAAAACCACATATACGTACGTACAAACTCATAAGTAACTACCGTAAGAACAAACACCTTTCAATGTATATATTACAGAAAAACTACTAATAAGATGCGCATCCGCACCGGCCCAGGGCAACCTGATGGGACAAAGTTTGCACCGGAACATCATTGATATGAAGCTTCATTCAACTGTTTGTTTATAAAGGCGATAAACAAAGGATTTTAGGCAGTTTTTCATGCCAACGTCTGATGCAGAACTGTATTTAGTGACTTTAAGGAAGTTACCATAATAACGTTTCCGTCAATGGAAAGACCACAAAAATCTTTTAACAGCCGTTACGTTGAGGCTATTTCCCGGCAATGGCCGACAAAGGACAATGTTTCCCAGTTCGAGAGCTTTCGGTTTCGACTGATATAACTTACCATAACTTGTCATATTACACAAGCTTTGACTGTTATTACAACCCATCCACCATTCGATCCACTTATTCGAATATTTCATCACAGCAATCACAGTGGTGTACATTATTGCAACAGTTGTGCCAAAAATTAGCACCTAATGTCATCAATAACAGTGCGACATGATTGAAATATTTTGACATGTGGTGGATATTTATTGTCATGCATCTATCATTTGAAAAATTTTAAATTTTGCTAAATATTCAGATTTCTACAAACAAGAAGTCTCGGAAACGCAGCCAACTAGTTGGTATTGCACTATGGACTAATTTTATGCAACGATCCGTAGGAGTTAAAATTTTTAATTAGACCTCCCAATTTTCAAACTATACTATGATATTAAAAATCTGCTTCCTACAGATCAACACTCTAGATAGTGTTTATAAAATAAAATTATGCCTTTCCCTGTAACACTACATTTACCTGCGACATTCTGCTGACTGTATTTCGCAAAAAGGGATGAAATCATTTATGGTAGTTTGATTAAACCTTTCGTCCAGCGGTCCATCATCAGTCGCCATTAAACTGTGGTTAAGCACGTTGACAGCAAACTTCCACATAATTGTTGCGTATCTAAGTCTAGCTGCGTTATCCTCAGAGTAAACATTCAGTGAATTCATTATAAGGTATCTCTACAAGAAGACAAAGTCACAAGTTGCTTTAAATTGTAGCCAAAAACTAACTTCCGCAGGCTAATAAATCGCCAGGGTTAAGAAATTAGCTCTTGGACAGATAATATGCAGTCAGAATTTACGTGTTGAACATGCCGACCATTATAATTTACACGCTTTATACCTTAGCTACATGCCTTTTGAAGTTCCAATTATATTTTATACTTTATTGTAAATACTTCTCTAATGTATAAGCCGCAATCTAAAATCAAATCGTAATTTTGATTGCTTAATAATAAGGTGGCTGATTGGCCGGTCTATTGAAAGCTTGCTCTCCACTGAAGGAAGGGCACTCAACAATGGCAGTACCCAGGCGCCCGCAGCTGGGCTAAGGTCTTCTGAATAAGCGGGTTTCCAGGTTTGGGAGAGTGCGGTCGTACAGTCTTTCCTCAGTGGGGTGAGAGAGGGATTCGCGCCATTTGTGCCTGGAGTTTCTGATAATGAGTGCCTTGGTCGTAGACAGGTCAGTGGCCACCTCCTGCAGATCAGAGGAGGAAACGAAACCTCTTTCGCCAGTCCGTCCGCCTCTTCTTTTCCATCTGTACCACGATGGCCATGATGGCCATGGCAGCAAGCTGGAATGAGAAAGGATAATGTCTGGAGCACGCATGGGCAATGCCTGCACAACTCCTGCACATGTGCAGGCTAGGAAAAATTTAACCCCGCGCAGTGCGCAGCAGAAATTTTACCCCCGCGCAGTAAAATTTTTACCCCGCGCAGGAAAGCGCGTCAAGATTTTATCCCGTGCAGCAAATTTTTATCGCCGCGCAACAAACTTTTTACCCGCGCACAGCAAAACGCATAACAATTTTATCCCGCGCAGCAAAATTTACCCTCGCGCAACAAAATGCGTCAGAAGTTTATCCCGTGCAACAAACTTTTTACCAAAGCGTAACAACAGAGTATTACAAATTTATCCCGTGCAACAACATTTCTAACTCGATCAGCGAATTTCACCCCCGCGCAACAAAGCGCATCAAAATTTTGACCCGCGCAACAAACTTTTTACCACCGCGTAACAACAGAGTATTACAAATTTATCCCGTGCAACAACATTTCTAACTCGATCAGCGAATTTTACCCCCGCTCAGCAAAATTTTCACCCCCGCTCAGCAAAATTTTCACCCCCGCGCAACAA
This sequence comes from Trissonchulus latispiculum, assembly GCA_030248195.1. Lineage (NCBI taxonomy): Eukaryota > Metazoa > Nematoda > Enoplea > Enoplida > Ironidae > Trissonchulus > Trissonchulus latispiculum. The sequence continues at coordinate 84,420 of JASAND010020355.1, forward strand.
AGCGCATCAAAATTTTGACCCGCGCAACAAACTTTTTACCACCGCGTAACAACAGAGTATTACAAATTTATCCCGTGCAACAACATTTCTAACTCGATCAGCGAATTTTACCCCCGCTCAGCAAAATTTTTACCCCCGCGCAACAAAGCGCATCAAAATTTTGACCCGCGCAACAAACTTTTTACCACCGCGTAAGAACAGAGTATTAGAAATTTATCCCGTGCAACAACATTTCTAACTCGATCAGCGAATTTTACCCCCGCTCAGCTAAATTTTGACCCGCGCAACAAACTTTTTACCACCGCGCAACAAGAGTTAGACATTTATCCCGTGCAACAAAATTTCTAACTCGAGCAGCAAATTCGCTCAGTACAATTTTTATCCCCGCGCAACAAAGCGCACCAAAATTTTGTCCGAGCAACAAAATTTTCATCCCTGCGCAACAAATTTTTTATCCAGACGCAGCAAAGCGGATAGAGATTTTATCCAGCGCAACAAAATTTTTACCCCCGCGCATCAAAGTGCCTTAAAATATTTTCCTGCACAATCAAATTTTTACCCCCCCGCACAACAAAGTGTATTAATGTTTTAAGCCGCGCATCTAAATTTTCATTACGGTGCGTTTTCCATTACATTTATTCAGATGTGTGTGTTTTCTTTTTCACTACCTCTGAAACTTTTCGAGCCGTCTTCTCTTTTTGTTTTATATACATTTCTTTCAAAAAATGTTGCGCCCTCGGCGCATTCTCCTGTAGCTTAAAAGTTGAGTTGAGTTCGGAGTCGAATACTTAAAGGTACGCAGTCAAAAAATACGCAATCGGCAATTGGCATCAGCGTTGAGCGAAACCGAGACCTTACCGAGACCGAGAATGAGACCGAGAAAAGGGTACCGAGACCGAGACTGGCCAAGACCAAAACCAACAATTTCAGGCTGTTTAGTTTCTTCCAGTTTTTGAGGCATACGCCTCTATTAGCGGTATTAGCTACTTTAACACATAAAAATACGGTTTTCGTGAAGCTTTCGTTAGTTTTCATAACATTGATTAAAAATTTTCGCTGGAAAATGGTTTCAAAAAATTTCCGGTCTCGGTTAATTTTAATTTAATGTTAATTAATTTTATTAATCGACTCAGAAAAATCTAATTTGCACATCAAATTACACGGTTAAATTTTCCCAAATTTTAGCAACATGTGCTCTAAAAATAGGTTTCAATTATGCCATATTCTAAAAGGGTCTGTCTTTTAACTGGGGGCTGCCGCCCGCGCCCCCGGACCCCCGCCTATTTTATCCAAAGATATAACCTTTTGCACTTATAATCTAACAAGTTTATAGAAATTGTTGTCTAAAAATGAGAAAACAGAAAGACATAGTTTTAGCAAGCGAATTTTACAGGAATTTGAAATAGCACTATCCTTAACTATATATGCGATTTGAATGTCTATATAATCTTTTTAAATGTTTTCATTATGACTTTCATTATATGTTTCAAAAATTCACCCCCCGAAATTTTCTTCTGGCTACGCCACTGATATAATCATAGCTATGCAGCTACTGCTCAACTGTCAGAAATTAGCAAAAACTGTCCTAAACGGAAATCTCGAAATTTTGAAGCGGGATTGTTCGGAGGGTGTTAGAATGCTAAAAGAACTTATTTTGGAAAGTTTCGTCAAATTTCATCTTGATTTGTACCGTCAACCAACAATATGTACTCAAGAGGAATCACCACCAGAGAATAAAAAAAGAAGAGAATTGCGTTAAAGTTAGCAAATCTTTCCGAGAAAGGAACTTGAAAATGCGTGACTAAAACAGAGCATTGTAAAAATTACAGTCGACACATATCGTGAAAAATTAAAAATTTGACCCCCCGCGCAGTGAGCTCGAAGGCTGTGCAGGCTAGAGCCAAGTTCATTGCCCATGTATGGTCTGGAGATCCACTGTTTCCAATTCTGTAGTCACATCTGGTGGTAGAATCGTCATTGGCTACGAGCAGGTCTCTTGTTTGGATCCAGTCTTCCAAAATTTCTCCCATCTGGTTGGGTGGAAAAATTGTTGTCCCACAGAAGCGAATAACCGTTGAGGTCACCACTGATCACATAGTTGCCAGGGGTTGAGAGAAATGCCGGGTTGAAGTTCAGAACTCGATTGTCATCAGCGGCAGCTCGAATGGGCGGAATGTAGATGTTGGTCAGCCGTTTTTGCTGACGCTGGTCACGCCAGGGGCAGACGACGACGGACTGCAGTTCAGCGACATCATCCTTTGGGTTCAGATACTGATCTTCAAGGACTGAAAATTTGATGGCGTGCCTGATTGCGACGAGCAGACCGCCGCCTCGGACACCATCTACACCCATGCGGCCGCTCTTAGCCTTGTTTCGAACCCCTGGATTTTTAATTCTGCAGGCTGAGGTAGGTGATATTCTTACAGAAATGGGAGGTCAGCCTTGGAGTTAGCAAGCAGCTTCTGCAGTTCAATTTTCTTGCGCTAGATCCCGCCTGCATTCTACTGGATCAGACGGAGATGGTTGTTTGGTTTGGCGGGGTGAATGGGCAGTGTAGTTTGACTGGGGGAGGAGATAGGGAGGGTTCGCGTTGAGATTTTGGTTGGCTGCAGCGCAGCACTGGGAACACATCCAGCTGGGGCTGTGAAGGGAGGACATCCATTTAAAATCGTGAGGTTAGCGCACCGATGGTGAACCTGTGGTTGCATTCACCCCACAGAAAAGTCCAACATTCCAAGTCCAACCGACATTTTTGGAGCATCCGCCAAAAGGGAAAACCTGGATTGGACCCGGCTTCCGATGCATATCGCCGCGATCAGTAAAAGCAGAAAATGAGAGCCTTACCCGCCGGCCTCTTCCCGAAAACTTGGCAGGACAAAAGGGAAGAGTTGCTTCAAATTCGCTCAGTGCCTGCTGCGTGTTGCTTTACTTTTGCTTCTTCTTTGTCTTCTTTTTTCCTCTTGCCGGTTTTCCCTCTAACTTCTAGATTTATATCAGCGGGCCTAGCCTTTCTAAGTGTTTTGGTTGAGAAAGAAAACTCACTGTTGAGTCAAAGTAGGTTGTAAAAACCGAAATGGGTGTTTCCTTAATAAGCCGCAGTACTTTCCGAACTACGTTATCACTACTGCTGCTTAATATCACGTCAGACAGCTTTTTGTGGAACGATTCTGGAGCCTTGTTAAAATCGTAGATCCATGAGTTATCTGCAAAAAACATTTAGTATATATATCCTTCTTTTGAACTGTAGGCCCATCCTGACATGTGCAGGAGGGATTTTTGGTTTTGGTGGTTTGGTGGGATCTTTTTAGATTTTCAGGATTTTTCCGGATTTTTAGCCAAAAACGGAAAACCAGATTCAGGAGGGTGAGATATTACACTGGACGGGTGAGCTCTTTGTCTGGGAAGAACGGAACCCCCCCCCCTCAGGCACATGCATGGGTCCATCATGAAGAGCACCTATGAAAATTACAACTGATCTGTAGAAATGTTATTCAAATTCTGTCCCCTGTGTTACATGATTTAGTGATTTTTAAAATACTACAGCCATTCATACAAAGACAAGTAGCCTATGAAGGCATGCCACAGCTACACACAAGAACAACTTTGCCATTTGGTAAGAAGAAAAAGCCATTACCACATCAAGAAAAATGTGCAATACGTTCAAAAGTGTTACTGCCATGATTAACTCAAAATCAAAAATGGTAATTTGACAAAATAATATTGGGCCTGTTGTACAGCTTTGTTATGTCGCTGTCGTTCACGACACCACAGCATGGTCCCTCACTGAACCTCGTCAATTGCTGCAATTGGCTTACTAGGCTTATTACGTATTCCTTGATTCGTACTACTTTTGCGAATTATTGTATTCCTTCAACATTATACTACCCTCAATTACTAACTTTCCGCTTTGCATGTCGCTTGAATGTTATCTTGAATTTGACAAATCACAACTGAGCTCCACACACATGGATAAATTCCGACCATCGGATGTTTTTCGAATACATTGGCCGTTAAGCAGTACTTTTCAGAGTAAGGTTTGTATTTCCAATCCCCATGATATCTATAATTGATATATTTACAATGAAATTGCATAAACGCTAAGTTTATATCATTATATTCTGACAAAATAAAAGAAATTTGAAAAAGGTTTGACAGGGTGGATAAAAGTCAAGCGTGCTCTAAGATATAGGGCGCCAATCAAAGGATATTGAGCGCAGAAACCAGGCAAGAAAGAATATTGATAGCAGGGACCAACCTTTGGTACAATTCCATTGGGCGACAGATTTTTGGTGAATTATCAAAGTAAGAAGATTTTGAGAAATTTTGGAATGATGAAACACAGGACTTCAGTCTCAATCTCTAATTCTGTACAATTAGCAAAAATTACAGAAAGGCGTAAAGATAGCTCCACTCTACCGGTACCAGTGAACTCTTAAACATACGTTTGGTACCACTTATGTCTTGATTTTACAGTTCTTTCGATAATTGACAGTAACTATCAAGCCGCAATGTTCCTAATTTGGCTGAGTGATTGCATTAAATCTACCAAGTAGGATGGGAAAAACAGGTGGTTCAAAATTGTGCTGCACTGATGTGCCAATGTCTTTGATCTTCTATTGGTGAAAGGTCCAATACAGTCAAATTGGTTATCAATTGATAGTGGAACGGTGAACAACGTTTGCAGTAGAATTAAGGGGCTAAATGTGCACAGGGGGCGATAGCCTGGCAAACCTCGAGCAACTGTTGCAGTTGAATATTGGCCTTGTAAATACTTTAATTTGGTATGCTGGTCTTTCCTACTTTTCTGGGCTTGCATTCAGTCAAAACAGACCTTGAAGGGTTGATCATCGAAATGGAAGTTTGTGGGTTGAGCCTTAATAACTCTAGCTCAGCTTGATTCCTTTTGAACTGAAATTATTTCCTTGTTTTTGTTTGAGAACCTATAAAATAAGGACCTATAAAATTGAATTGAAATTGAAAGCCTTACGCTAGTTCCGTTCCTTCCGGGTAGTGCTCAATTTTAAATATTTTTATTTTAATTAATTCTTAATCCTTTGCAAAGCAGCTCTAACTTTACGAAATATCACATTTTCATGCTCTTGTAGAAATTTAAACTAAACTTTATCAAAACAAACGATTTAATTAAGCGAAGCTAGAAGATTGTAGAGGCTCGTTTCATTGTGCGCATGTCCAAGCCCCACCGTCGGATTACCAACTGCAAGGTAAAACGGGCGAAAACTAACACAAGAACAAACGTCCTCTCAAAGAATACGAAAAGAAAACAGACTTTCTACCAATAACATCAATATGAGGTCCACCCCGAAAGTCCAGCTTCAGCGTGACGAATTGAAAGGAGGACTAATCTCCCGCGAACTCTTAGTAACAACAAATTGTCCCCGCCCAATTTTGAGACGAAAGCATTATTAGCTGAGTCCGGACTTTGACCGTACACATCAGTATAATTTTAGTTTGACCTTTCATGAAGCTAACATCACTAACCTTTTAGGGACTGGTTCAAAAATTAAAGCGTATATACGTAATAGGCGTAATTCCGTGTATAGGCTTTAGGATACGCTTTCACAGCTATCACAGCACGAAAAACGTTTGGTTGATTCTGCAGTATTGAGAAATCTGAGGTTTTGAAAGATTTCTCGATTCATTTTTAACAGGAATCCCCAAAAGCTATTTTGTTGGTTCCATGTAGCGAATGAAATGTGGCCATTCTAAGTATCAAATTTATATATAGATATAATACGATGTATAAAGCTCTTTGCAGCTGCACATATTGAGCAGGCTTTGCGTTTCAACGATAACCACCGCACAAAACGATACCACCTCCTCAATCCAAGTTGTTTGTATCTAAGGCTAAGCATAGCTTAGGGCGTTAAACGCTTTGGAACTATGCTTAGCTTCGACAGCATCAAACTCATTATAAGGTATTACGCTGTTAAAAATCCTGCTACCAAAAATTAGCCTGAAATCCAGGATATTAAGCTGGATTGGATGGAATGCTTAAGCACATGCCTGTCTTAAGGTGCTGGTTCGGATATTTGCAGCAAATTTTGAAAGACTGTAATTTGCTCAATTTTTGGAGTTCGACGATAATTTTTATATCATCTTAAAGCTTAGAATGTGCTTGTTACAACTAGGTTCAGTATAGCTGTCTCATTTCAATTCTTCGGCTTGGACAACATGAAATTTGAAGTACAACTTGCAATAATATGAAAACAATTTTTGAACATGGATTTCTCGAAGTGTAGGAAAGCTAACGAAAAACGACCAGTTCAGGCTTCAAAAGAAACGTCTTCTCGAGGGCTATTTTTTCTGAAATTGTTTAACGAGTAAAGATGCTCAAGATTTTGAGAAAAACGTAAATTTTGTCCGACTTTTTCAAAATTTTCAAGTTTGGACGCTTATTTTTCTCGAACTGACAGACAAAACGCGAAACCATGAAAAATAGCCCTCGGCAATTGTCTCAAAAATACGTGTGTAAAGCGGTTTGTTAAATTTATTGCATGAGTTGAGAGAAATCCGTGTTCAAAACAATCTAGTTGCGATTTTCAAAATTTCACATTTTCGCTGCTGTGCCAAGGCTGAGAAGCCGCAGAGAGCTCTCCATTGGACATAGCATGTCCTTTAGGACTACAAATATGGACAATACTTGACCGACGGACCAGCGCTGTTGAAGCTGTCGAAATCTTGCAATATTTGATTTTTCGAAAAATGGCCGGTTTTGGACCTCGAAAATCATTTTTCGCTGTTATCTTTTAAACCTTAAGAAATCAAAGAATACTCTCAAGAGCAAAGTTGTAGGTCTTGGTGAGAGGGTTCGAATGGTTATAATTTCATCCATGTAGGGTGGCCACAGTGCAAGTTATGGCGGATTAAATCTAATTTCTCCAAAACTCAAATTTTCAAGCCGCGACTTTGCTAAAATGTTTTATAGGCTAAATAATGTAATTGTAGCAAATTTGAATGAATTTCAACGATAATTGTGCTTTTAAGGCCCAAAAATACACGAACCCGAACCAGCACCTTAAGCACCTACCATATTCCGTGAAATTAAGCAAATACAATTTTGATCCGCCCTATCTGCGGAGTCTTGCTTGGTTTGTATACTCAACTTATTTTGATAGACGCATATTTCGTTTTTACAAGGTTACATTTGTTTCTAAGCTAGGAATAAACCAGCTTTCGCTTTAGTGGTATAATTACAACAAGGCTAGCAACTCGTTGATCGGATAGGTCAGCCTTTGATCGATAAGTTAATTTTTAGCTCTTGAAGCACATACATAGGCCTTTTGTCACATACAGCGCAGTTGATTTGCTATTAATTTTTAGTTATGAGTAAAAGGCTGGGGTAGCTACAGTTCGCCTGCGTTCACCTGCAGGTCAGCCGAGCTCGAGGCGAGGTAGTAGCACAGTCAGGCCTCAAATGCAAACACGAGGACAAGTAAACTCAGCATGTGCTTAAGGTGGTGGCATCCTTTTGTGCAGTGCTTTTGTGGTGATTTTTTTGAAACGCTATAACTTTCGCAATTTTGGGAGTTGCAAAGAGCTTTATACATCGTATTAAAGCTTATTATCTGTACATTCACATGAGCTTACAGAACTGGCAAAATTAGCAAAAAAATAGCAGAAATTTTCTGACGAGTTGACATCTAACAGGATGAATATAGACCAAAAGGTTTTGAACATCGATTTCTCAAAACTGAAGAATCGGCCAACAGTTCTTTTTGTGCCGCGATATGAAGGACATATAGGCCGAGGGACGTTTTTTGGATTTGGCTCAGCAGGTCTTAACGTTTTAGAAAGTCGGCCAAATGCACAGTAACACGACATTTCGCAACTTCGCATTGAGTTTTCTTGCTACTCAATATGTTTTAGCCCAAACCAAGAAAAACGTCCCTCCGCAGAAGTGCGAATTTCGATTCTGCCGAAAATCTCCGGAATCCGTCGAGTAGTTTTTGAGAAATCGATGTTCGAAACAAAATAATCGCAGTTTTGCGAAAATGGTTTTTCGGCCAAATCTCTAGCTGAAAGCAATAAAGTCCGGCTAATAGGCATTCATAAAATGTGCATTTTGACGATGTATTGATTGAGTATAACTAAGCCAATTTTGTCCTTAACATGTGGCATTAATTTTGGAAAAACTGATTTCCTCGAAAATGGCCATTTTTTGACCCTAAAAACAGATTTTTGCGTATACTGACTTAACCACTGGAGATAGCTCAAGGGTAGTAAGAGCAAAAATGTTCCTTTTTGAGTCCTCTTTCCAGCCATATCAACCAATCCCGTGTCTTGTCTACCTACTGTGAGCTTAAGGCCAAAAACCAAAACTTTCTTATCTTTTGGCCTAAGAATACGGGACTGGTCCTAAAATGTTAAGGAGCACGGAAATAGGTTATTTCGTAAGTTTTAGCCCTTTGCGTAAAGGATTAAAGCCGTAGGAGTCAAAAATACCCGAAAGGAAACCAGCACCTTAAGTATGGCTTAGACTTACTTCATACTACAGCTATTTTCAGAAACATTCCACGGAGCTTCCCAGGTCCCGTTTATATGTTTTCCTGCCAAAGGTATATAGCTTTTGAAGCCGTGGACAAGAAAGCTACGCCGCCCGTAAAATGAGTTATCCATGCTGTAATGAGCGAACGTAGACAGAAGAAAGTCAGCTGTATTAAGTTACCATCAATTCACTGTTTTCAATTTAACTAATATTTTTAAATGGTGACAGACAGGAAATCCCTCTAACTTATCTTGCTCTGAGTGCTTTTACTCAAAAAAGCGTGCTTATATTCGAAAGCTAATGATGATCTCAATAACTTTTCTAATAGAATTGTTTTTCTGGTATGTAGTACTTGCAAGTGGTTCAGCTCACAAATGAAGCTTACTTAGCAACGACCATCTGGCTATTCTGGAGTCTTCATACCATCGAAATGTTGCGTTGCGGGAATGTGCTATTCTTTTGAAGGATGTAAAAGTTTGTTGTCGGCGCCTCGCGTAGAACATGAGAAGATTTGTATACTAAGTCGGCGTCTCTACTACAGGTGCAGAAAAGCAAACTAATCTGGGCTTTTGCATCAGCTTTTCAGCCTAACGTTACCCTCGTAATAATAAAAAAGGCATCCAAAAATACAGATAAAAATAAAAGCTAACGAATGAAGACTCAACCATGCAAAGCCAGACTAGGTAAAAGGACAAAAATGACAGCTCAGTCGAAAAACATAAACCTACAAAAAAATAAAAACTTGGATTAAACATTTTTAGAAGGACGTACGGAAGTACCCCGTAAAGGTTTCGATTACCTAATATAGGTAATTGGGTTGGTTCTGGTACCCTAAGTGCAAATTTTTGGACACCCGCCCAAATCGATACAGTGTATCCTTAATCTCGACATACACAAAATTGTTAATAAAATCCTCTGCTTGCTCCCAATCCACAAATGACGGAAGATGTGCTCCTTCGTCCATGCTCTGGCAGATTGCATCACTTGGAAATGATTCAGAATCCAAACTAAAAGCAGTATCGCTTGTTGTTATAACAATAAATGTTATGAATTGGACAATAAAATAATTACAGCATTAGTAAGTAATCATATTTGGATTCGATTGTTTGCTTTAATAATTTGAATAAGACTGGATTAGTGCAGCAACTTTTGATTAGAGTGCAGATTGTCTGTCTTTTGGAATTCTTCCAATAATAGCCATATATTATTGATATGAGATGCCAGATGTGGGGTGCCAAATTCATACAATTTTCGAAAAATTTCGGCATATATGTGGTAATCCTCTATTCCTTGCTGGTGCGGTGGTATGATCAGACCGTTTCCAGTTTTGTGACGCAGCGCTAATAAGTTTGTCATAACCAGTAAATAGTTAAATTACACTACAACAATTAATAATTGCTAAATTCAAATGACTATGATGAAACCTAAATTTCACACACTAACAACACAACTACACAAGAATACGCACATTTACTTGTAGTATTCGTCGTCAAAAGTTAGTATTTACTTCGTACCAGATAATAATTTGCTACTTGATAACGTTGATGATCATAAATTAACATGGGTCGGGTCCCGGGGGGCTTGTCCCCAAAACATTTTGAGGGCGCTTGTACCTTGAACAAAAATTTTCAGGGGGCTTGTACCTCAAGGATAAATTTGTAAAATCTTTCGAAAACTTAACGCTAATTTTACTAAAATTGGCAATTTTTTATCAACAATTGCAAAAAAATTTTTAGAAAAAATGTCAAAATTTTGCCCGATTTTCTCGAAAAATTAATCATTTTAGCTAAAAGATTACCGCGAGGCCGGAAATTTTTTGAAATTTTAGTATAAAAACTAATTTTTCCGGCTATTTTTGCTTACCCCTTGGCCATTTTTTCGTTACCCTTTGTCCCCGACGGCGGAAAGGGCTGGTACCTTGTCCGGGTTGGGGGGCTTGGACCCCCAGACCCCCTCGCGTTAACCTATGTTGATGATGGTCACTAACTTGATTACATAAATACTCTTTTACAGACATGGTATTTTTAAGCTAAATCGAACAGCAAACTGTTGGCAATTGATCTCGTAATATTTCTGAATGGGATATTAGTAAATTTCCAGAAACATGAAAGATGAACCGGTTATGGTTGTTAAGGTTGCGAGGTTGCTAAAACTGACTGGTCTAAAAATTTTTAGACATAGAATCCAGGCTTAAGGGGGAGCTACCAATGGTTTGCCCCACCTTTGTCCGATTGGCCTACTTTTTGGCAAGGATATAGAGCATGGGTATGGTCAAAAAATATCGGGTACTGAGATCTCATCTGCCTTCCAGCCATGTGCAGCCATCGCGTTTATGTGCCCGACCCCCTCCCCACTTTTCACAACTACCGACATAATTAATTAAAAATTTTTACTGACTGCTGGGCCTAAGCTTCTAAGCTGCTATTTGCCAATATGATTTGGCACATATACCCCTACCTCCAGAAAAATACTAGACGTCTGTATCTTATCTGCATCTAAGGAAACTACTCTTCAAAGTTGAAGTTTCGGCAAAAATTAATTTTTGGCTAACGAAAGGAAACTTTTATTACTGGTGCGAGCTATAAGGATGTAATTTGGCTTTTACAGAGGCCCTGTAGGAGTACTCATTTGTGCCAAATGGCAAGAAATTCTGTCGCGTGAAAAAGCTTTTATGTCAACTTTAATCTTCAAATATTGCCAAACACACAGGCTTCATGTTTAATATTTCAGATTAGTCCTTGCCTAGTTTTGCAACCTCACCAGGGGCCTTGCGAGTACTAGACTCGACAACTAGATTCATGCTAGTTGTCGAGTCTAGTGCCTCAAGTGTATCATAAAACCCTCGCAGTCGAGTAGCTACTAGCACTCGACTTGCGAGTCTAGTTTCTCACAAGTTTGAGCACTAGTAGACCAATCGGGTTCCATAAAACTTTAGTCTTGCCTTGCTAGTACGCTACTAGCATCCGTCTACTTCTCTAGTCTATTTCGACTAGAGAAGTGATAATTAAAGTTTGATGACTTTTTTATCTTTTATCAAAATTGTCTCAAACTCAAAAGACGCACGTTTTTGAATCTTTTTTCGAATGTCTGCAATTTTTACCAAGTTTCATTGAGATTTGAATTTTATGCGATTTTTCACATGATTATGGTTATCTATTTTCTGGCGAACTCGCACTCGCAGTGCTAGTCCTCGCACTAGCAGTTCTAGTTTGTCGAGTCGCCGCACTGGCTTAGCTAATTTCGTCGAGTCAAGCGAAAAGTTTTACGGTACACTTGACTCGACGACTAGCACTAGCATTGCGAGTTCTCGCATGCTAGTACCAGCATGCGAGTCAAAGTTTTATGGACTCTTAAAGACTTCAAAGACTCTTATTAATTCCTATGGTTATGGTTGTGCCACTAAGAAATATCTCGGGCCGGGCTCGTGCTCGGGACGGGCTGATTTCTCGATTCGGGCTCGGTTCGTGCTGAGACCGGCCCGAAGTCCGAGGCCCGAGTCAAGGCCCGAGCGGCCCGAATCGATTCACTGCAGCAGCAGCCCGAAAAGCTTAATTAATTATTAAAATAAGCTGACGAGTATTTGAAAAATAAAAGAAGCTATTTTAAGCATGCACAAATAATTACATGTTCAGAAATATAAATATATACTTTGAACATAAATATATATTTTTCGAAAATGAATTTGAATTTTTTAAAATATGTAATGAACGCGATGTTTTATTTTTCAAAAATTTGTAGTTGTAATAATAATTGTATGTAATAACCTTTGTAACAAGTAATAACAATAAGCAGGAATCAAAGGCGACGTATTTAGCTACCTGATACCTGTAGTCGCACAAAAAGGCATGACAAAGATGAACTCGCAATAGCTTTGATGTCTTCTATGTAGTGTCAAAATTTCTGCTCCAGAATCAACCCTGACATTTTGGGCTGATGGAATGGCCCGAGCAGCCCGAGCGGCCCGACTAGGTTCGGGCCTGTGGACCTTCTCGGTTCGGGCCGCATGAATTGTTGCTCAGGCCGGGCTGGCCCGGGGCCGGCCCAACCTGAGCCCGAGCCTGAACCGAGCCCGAGGCCCGATTTCGGCTCGAGCAAAACCATACCTATGGTCACCAAGAGCATCTAATAATCTCTTGTTGAACGTTCAAAATTCATATATGCATTGCATTACGTAAGAAAGGAAAGGAGTGCTACTGAACAAGGGAGTGCTACGAAAAAATCCCAGCATAAGCAAAAGTGCTAAACGAAACTCAGCCGGTGTAATCAACAATGAATTACCTTAAATCGAAATCGAATAACATATCTTTCACACTTGACACTTTCAAGCACTTACCGAATCTCGCTTGACAGTTTGTAACAAGCTCTGTCTCCTCGTTCCCATCCGTGTGGACAGTGAAGATCTGAAGCAAGCAAGATTGGAAAAAACACCAGACGGTAATGGCCAGCCGACGAAAATTTCAACCGGTCAACAACACTAGCGATAACATAACGTAGCATAACCAACTATCATTTCGAGGAAAAACTTTACTGATATCAGAATGTTGCAGAGCACCAAAATGGTATGTTTGGAAAGTATTTGCCTGAGGTATTGCTTGAAATACAAGCACCAGAGGGCTGAGCACGTTTTGAAGACGAGATTTCGTTTTGATATTTCTAGCAAACAATGATTCCTAAGAAAAAATCATATTTTTTCATGACATCCAAACAACCTCATTTGATGAAATCCATCTACTAGCGAAAATTCACAAGCATGGAAAGTAGTCTGGACAGCGAAATTTGTTCTTCAAAACAAGCACATAATGTTAAACGACCCCGGAACACTGATAAATTTTCGCCGACAATTTTGCTTGTTTGTCACCCAAGTTATCAGCACTTCATTGAGCTTCACGATACCTGCATAACGTCTAAGCCTATCGCAGGGAAGGAAGCAGTAGTCAAAGCCGTCATCAGTGTAACACCAGGGTGCAGGTCGACCGTTCTGGTTTGCACACCCATGGGCCGTGGTGTCATTGTCATGCAACATATTGCCAATACAAGCTCTCCCAAGAAATGTAATGTTAGCAGAAATAGTTTTGACTTGAAAGCATGCAGAGTCTGATTTCCAGCATTTGTTAATCCTGTCGATGCAGTCTTCTGCGTTTATATCTACAAGCAATACTTAACATTTAACACTTAACACTAAACAACTTAACACTTACTTAACACAAATAAATTGTGAACACTAATTGCAAATTTTTCTTTATTTTATTTAAAGGTACTCTAGTTTTAGACAAATAATTAATTACTTTGAGACATATCACACTGGAGAAGATACACTCGAGTACACCCAACAACACGGGTTTTCCTTGTGCCTTCGAGGATCTACTTTTACACTTATTTTTAATGAGAATAATGTTGGAACAAAATAATTGGCGCACATTAAATCTAATAAACACAGAATTAGCACACATTTTAGCAAGTCCCTTGTCCAGATATACTTTTAACCAGGAAACCGTTGCTGAACATTAGCAATGTGCGAGCTTTTGATAATTCGAAGATGATTGACAGAGTTCGAGATTTCGACAAACGAATTTTTGAAAATCTAATTGATGGTAGCGGAACATCTGATTCCTGTTTGCGCAAGATAAACAAAGTTTGTGTCGGATTGAAATTGATCAATGTCTTTTCTAAGGTTTTAAATGAAGGCGTAAATTGGATTATGAAATTTTTCGCTGTGTGCACAACGGTGCCTACGGTTTATGGTTACATCTTAGGAAAAATCTTGTGGTTGCTAATCGACAGTCAATAAATGGCATCTGTACCTAGTCTTTTGATTTGTTTACGTTGAGTTAGATCTGGTCTGACCTGAGCTTCCATCATAATCGGGAGTAATATTGACTGGTGTAAGGTGCCATTTTATAAACAAGCTGTAATTACCTATTGGCTGCGCCATCAAGCTGATATTTACTTCAGATGACGAGGTTGCAAGCTGAATCAAGTCATTCATTTGTTCATAGAATATCGCCTAAAAATCCACCTAATTGGACTTGATTGGATACATACAACAATATTAAACATATAGATCTAAGCAAACATTTCTTCAGCTAACGTTTCAGAGAGCTCTTTTGTAAAGCACAAAAGATAAACTTTGGCATGAAGTATGGATACACTGCACAGCATTCGGACAGTTGCAAACTTCCTTGGCACTGACTTGCAAATTGAAAATTAGTGAATGAAACTTACTTGAGGAAATTACAACTGTAACTAGAGCTCACCGTCAGGTGCAAGAGTTATGTTCCTTACCATTCCATTTTTGTTATTATTTTGTGGTCAGAATTTCTACAATAGTGTTGTGCGAAGAACATGGGCCGTTGATTTGACAGTAAACTGGCTGTAAATGACAGTAAACTGGCCGTTTGTCGAATGGCGCTTGCGGAACATTGGCCGTTGGCTGTTCGCACACGTCAACTACCGTGGAAAAAGTTGGTGAAAGTCCGCACTTTTGTTCTTATTGATGGTTCAAAACTGATGGCAGACAAACAAAGGCAGACGCACACCTGTACGTAAGTTTCACAAAACTTATCTGATTTAGTTCAAATTTGGCATGGGTGTATTTGAATACATTTCTGATCGATCTGGAGCAAAATTTTAAAATCTTAAAACGTAAAGCACAGGTGAGCGTCTGCCTTAGAATTGCTCTGATGCATGAGCAAAAGGACAGTGTCTACTTATGAAGGCATTGCACATTGGTACTACATTTGTACCAGCTGTTCTAATGTGACATCACAGTAAGCATCGCAACCATAAACACTTACCAGTTTCTTGCCAAAGTTACTTTCCAGCAAACCAGTTTTCCAATAAGGATTCAAACTGCACACCGTTGTTGCAGGAAACTCATTATCGTAAATCATCTATCCATAAAGAATCGCCAATTAAGGGGGGGGGGGCTACGAATTTCACTAAAAGTTTGATGTTGGAAAAGCTAGCTAGTTTTTTGCCACATAATAGTATTAGACTTAGGGTAAACTAGTTTAAAGTTTGAAAGAATTCCATGCAGCGTAGCGTCCTGTGGAGCCATCGGAAGTTGGTGTTGTCGGTCCAAAGCTGTCTATGACACGTATACAAACTTCGCCTCGCCCTGATCGCTATGCGCAAGGTACGGTACCCAAATTTTCCAGAAATAGTTCTGACATATAGTGCCTTGATATCGTGTAAAATAATCCCTAGACCATTATTTTCTGTGCGATACAATAAAAGTGCGAAAAATTGGGTGTTGTAGGTAAATAGGGGTGGAGGTTAACTAATGTCTAATGAGCTGTGGTTTACCAAATGAACCCAACTTTGCTCTAATTAATACTCCAAGTATCTGTCTTAACTTATGTAAAAATGACCTGATTTCGTTAATCCCTGCGTTCGCAGTGCTAGATTACATTATCGATATTGTCGCTGTTATTTGCTGCCCTTTCGAATATGTGAGCCAATTACTCTAAATTACTGTGGCAGAATCGGCTGAAACTTTGCGCATTACAGGACAGTGAGCGTACCAAGATGTGCAGAAAGCTAGGTCACTAAATCTCGCTTCAATGTTTAGAAATGCTAGATTGATTTCTCGAAGCATGGGTGGCGATCGCTCTAAAAATCTCTAAGACAGTTGTAAGCGCACACTGAACGAAAGAAGCTTCATATCGAAAAACAAATTTCATATTCGGATTCAGCAGGACAAATAACCCCTATACGCAGGTTTTCGGCAAAATCGAAGAAAAAATTCTTTGACCCCATTTTTACTGCGCTTAGCTAGCTTTTCAAGCCTGAAAATAAGGGTTATTTCTTAACAAAGGTTTGCTATCACACTAACCAGAAAGCCAAAGCCCTCGAAACTTACAGACAGTTTGCCCCTATTAGAGCCTAATATTTGGTAAAAAAGCTGGGGTAGGCTAGGGGCTGTCAATTTTGTTTAGATCGAAAACGGCGCACGGTCACATCGCAACTTTTTGGTAATTTTCAAAATTTGAGCTGTCATAGCTGACGAAGGAAGCAACGCTCGAAAGCCGGAATACATATAATATTATGCAATAGTAACAGTTAACATTTATGGCTGAAAGTTTCAGAATTGGTCAAACCGTTAATCCACCAGAGCGGAAAAAACCTTATTGAGAAATCCCATTTTTCGTACCAAAATTTGTAGTTTGGCGTCCTGCCAAAAACAGTGTAGGTGAGATATATTATTGCCCACTCTAAACTTTTTTACTTGATATGTTGGCTAACGTTTGGGGAAAAGCAGGGGCCAATTTCATAAAAATTCGCAAGTTGCGGATTCCGCAACTCGCAGCTGCAAGTTGCGGATTTGCAAGTTGCATGTGTTTCATAAAGTGTCAAGTGCGGAATCCGCACTTGCACTTGAATTGCGAGTCCAGCGGGTTGCAAGCTGCAAGTTCGCTTGAACACAAGCAGCAAGTAAGTGTTTCATAAAACCCGCTGGAACACGCACTTGCAACTTGCAACTGCGAGTAAAGTCGTCTAGTAGATTTTAACTAGACGATTTTCAAAAAATTCACATATCTCCTTTAGTTTTCGGCAGTTTTTAACAAAATTTAATAAGTAACTGCATTGACATGTTTTGCATACTTCGTTAAAATTCCATTAAATTTGAAGTCATTTTGAAAAAGTTATGATTTTTTAAATAATTATAGTCAATTTTGGTTCTACTCGCACTTGCAATGCAAGTACTCGCACTTGCGTTGCAAGTGGGTCAAGTTCCGCAACTTGCTTAGCTAATTTCCGCAAGTTTGCGGAAAAGTTTTATGAAACACTTGTAATCCGCACTTGCGTTTCAAGTGCGAGTACTCGCAAACTCGCACTTGCAAATCCGCAAGTTTATATGAAATTGGCCCCAGGTCTCTTCGACGATGTCGTGCCAACCCGTTCGTAGCCCCCCCCCTCAATAACTCAATCGTACTGACATTAGAGACTCTGCCATGAATTATGATTTGATTCAACACCTTGTGCTGGATGTAAGTGGAACTGCGTCTGGGTACTTTTGAGAGGTTGAATGCGCTACACGGGGATTTTGAACAGCTGAGAAAGCGTAGCATGAACACTAATAGTAAACTGGCACTTGCATATAAGTACGAATAATTCAAATATTTGTTTACCGAATTATTTTTAACTACTAATAATAAACTTTTATAGATCATCATTTCGTTCATAATCCCTTTTGTTCCTTCATAATCCTTTCATAATCCTATAAATAGTATTTCTTAATTTATCAACTACTAAACAAAAAAGCAGAAAAATAGATATATAGATATTCATAGTGGCAATAGCGGAAATTTGGCTATGTAACCTATATCTCGAAGACGAATACAGGAATAGTTGCATGTCTATTTAAAGCTTAATTTTTATTTCCATGTCAAGATCAAGAAACTGTCGAATTTTTACAGTGGGAAGTCTACAGTTGACATAAACGTACCTCTGTTTCTACTGTAACAGGAAATTTGAAGTAGGATGAAATTTCCCAGCTTACACAAAAACATATAACTGCGGTGGTAATGCACAAAGACAATACTCCAATCCATTTCATAAAGTGGTGTGAGGCAACAAGATGTACAGGATGAAGCTGCAATAATAAAACACAGTGTAAACAGTATGCGAGTTTTGTCTAAGGTCGTATAGATTCAGTTCAGTCATATCTTCGTTCGGAAACATTGAAGCTGTGCTAGATCTTACGCAAATGAGAGTTTGTTTTTCTTCATTGAATAATGTTCTGCTTGGCATTAGTTCTTGAAAAGCCCTGAGTTCTTGAGTTCTGCAGATGTTCTTGATATTGCAACCCAGAGATTCTGCCAACTATTGTCGATTTGGATCTCTGCATATGGCCTAGTTATATATAGATATATCTAGACATAAAAAATATGTAGGCATATCGAAAAAAGATAGAACCTACCGACAGGACGGATATTCCATCTGGCTTGATGTTTAGCATTCTTAAGATGCAATTTCAGTCGATAGTCCCGTTGGCTACAGGCACATTCGTTTTCATCTAACTCCCTGCAACATTATAAACTTTCATTACTAACAAGTAGTTAAAGATGGATGGACTAGTTTAAGCAACATGGTTGTTTAAGCAAGACCAGAACAGCTAAGCGAAACGTCTGTATTGTTATTGTTGCTTAAAGATTGTGCTACTGACTGAGCAAGCTTGATATAGCTTCAAAGTAATTAATTAGAGATATGTTCAGTCTAATTAATTAGGTAAGGGACATTGTAAGAGGCATTAGGGAATAGACATAATTTCGGAGTAAATGATATTAGCAAAAGCTTTTTAAGGTGGTGGTATCGGTTTCGTTTTTTGGTTGGTAACTTCCGAGAAAAGTACTCCAAGCTGTAAGAAACTTTCAGCATACACCTCTTCGGTGTTTCTGAACACATTAGAACCAATCCCGGCAACTTTGTCTGAAAATTCGAAAATTTTTGACTTAAGCCGAAAAAGCCTCACAGAGTTATATTGTCAATCGTAGAGCTCGTCAAACTGTACAACTTGGCTCTTGGATCATTTTTCTATTTTCAAATTTCCGACAGAACAGGAGATTCAAGATCTTTTAAGTAAAAACCAGTTGATTTCCGAACTTCCCGATTTTTGCCAACTGCTGCAGCATACAGCAAAAACATTCGGGAAAGCTGTATCCAAATTAGAAACTGTCATGAAGCACATGTTTTGTACAAAGGATCGTTTGAACCAGCCACGTTTATTTCAAAAGGTCCAATTTTTCAGAATTTGCTTGCAGTTTGCTTTGAACAAGGATTTCTCCGAACTACCTCAATCAAACGTCAACCTGTTTCACATAAGCTTATGATGCACTGTTGCGTTGAAACATTAAAGCGTGTCTTATTATGAAATGTCTAAAATAATGAAAATACTTACTTTTTGATAAATTTCTCTGTTGGTTGGTAACTTCTGGTCAAGAGCAGAGTTTGATCAATTTGCACAGATTTGTTTAAAAGCAGAACGTAGTCATCTGTGTAAGTCTCTGTAGAAAGTGATTACACAATGATTGAATGCGTCACTAGAATGTCCTCATTTCAAGCTGAGCCTTGAGCAAATTTAAAAATAACGGCGGTAAACGTTACCACCATTTTACAGCAGTTTGGTCAAAAATCAATAGGCACGAATCACATACATAATCTCCCATATGTTCTAAAAAATAGTGTATTTCAGAGTTCGGAATCAATTCATGACATGTATTCTTGTTCAAAAGTTGGATTACTTTGAAAGTACAATGGACCATGTTCAATGATCATCATCAAGTTCAAGGTCATGTGGACACTGGAAACCCTGACACAAGTCGGATACTCCAAACGAAAGCCTATGCTAATGTATTATTTTAGTGCACAATAGGCTCAAGACTAGCCACCCAGTTTTTCACAAAACTTTAGTGATACACCGTCCACAGTTTACAGCACTGCTCTGTATAAAGTTTACACCGTACACTTATACAGACAGCATTTTAAACGTTCTGCTAGAAAACGTGTTTGCGATCTCAGTAGTATTAACTACCGGCAAACTGTCCGGTATTTACCGGTAATTAAAAGGCGAAACGACTGCAGGTAAAGACCTAGGGTGCAACCTACAGTGAAAATAGAACCCTACCTAAATATCCAAACCTGTCCTAATTAAAGGAAGTAGACATCATTGATTTAATGTAGTAACTTACAGATGATTTATTGTAGAATTTACCAATAAAGGACACACAGCAAATGCAGGTAATAATACACAGAAATACTAAGCCCGCAGGCGACCACTCACGTCGTAAGAACAATACACACTGATTACATAAGACAAATCACTGTCTAGACAGGTTTGATGACTCATCAGCGAAGCCAAAGTTAACACACAGTAGGATTGAAGAAATCACTAAAAAGGATTGTGAAATACACTTCGCGTAGCGAGTATTTAACATTATCCCCTGGCGAAAGATTTTAGCGCCTGATAAAATTTCCAAGGTAAAAGAGAGATGCTACCATAAATGCTGATAATTTTAAGATGGTAAAATTTAAGAGAAAGGTACTTTCAAGACAAAAAGACAACATGGGCGACCAGTAAGCAACCATAGGAAGTCCTGGCGCATTTACTACCCATGATAACAAAAAGAACTTCAAATAGTAAACCAAGTAGTTTACCAAAGAATAAAAGTTTTCAGAAAAGAGATAATAGAAAAGTGGTAGTTAATAGTAATTCAGTAGTAGAGACTAAGAACCAAAAATAGGGGATTGTACTTCAATATTAAGACAAAGTTGATAGCATTTTAAAGCGAAGTAGTATTTCAATTTAGAGAATAGAGAAAAGAGAAAGAATCGAAAGAAAATAATCGAGTAACGAACCCACAAATGAAAAAAAGTACCCTTTAGCCACTATGAATAAAAAACCACAACAATCACACAAAATCCCACAGTTACACACAAAACCAAACACACTTACAATTACAAGTATAGAGCGCGCGCAATACAGTAAATAACTGACTTTACAGTGAGTAAATACTACATTTATAACTATACAGCTGTTCAAAAGAATAACATATTACAAAAGTACTACAGTTCAACAAAATTATCCTATACATCAGTAGCAAAAGATTATCATACTACAGCTATTCTTTACAACAGTACAAAAAGAATAAGATATAACACATACAACATACTGTTAAATGGATTTTACACATGGCATTAAACTGCACATTTATAAAATAACATATAGCTTAAAGCTAACAGTTCAAAAGATTAATATAGGACATAAAGAATACAGGATTAGACTAAGAACAACAAAAGTACAGACTAAGAGTCAATGCTCAGGAATAACAGAAATACAGTGAAAATATAGAGAAATATAGAGAAGGAGCAGAAACTACCATGTACAGTGCTTTCCGTCCTAACTCAACTCTTGGGCCTAACTTAAATATCAGAAAGCAAAGAAGTAAATGGTAATTTAAAAAGAACAATAGAAACAAGAAATAAATTTCACAAAAGTCCTAAACTAAACCAAACCTAACTCAAAAACGAAAAGCAAACCAATTTTCTTTACGCGAAAAATAAAGAATTTTCAAAAGTTCCTAACTCAAACCACACAAAAGATAACACACAAACAACTATCTATCTATACTATGACATCCTATCCCCCGGCGAAAAGAATGAGTGCCTACGAATTCCAACAAACCAACAAATAACCCGACTGAAACAAAGTAATTAAAAAAATACTAGTACAGAAAAATCACAACAAAATTCACAACAAAGAAAATCCCTAGCTAAACACAACAAACAAACAATGGAATGACAGAAAAGAGAAATAATTAATATAAGGCAAAAATTAAAGACACATATTTAAAGACAAAAATTAAAGTACATATAAAAAGACTAACAAACAGACTAAATTCAAAATTCTAAGTTCAAAAGTTCAGATTGGTCTTCATTATATATGGCAGTTACAGGGTAGAGGCACTAATTTTATGGCAGGGGACTCATCGGTAGGATGTTGATTGAGCAATAAAGCACCGTTGAAAGCACCAAAAGAGAGCTGTTAAGCTGAAAAAGAAAGGGAATTAGACATACAAAGATAGCCTAAAAAATTTTCAAAATTGAGCTTCATTAAAGAATAAGCTAATAGCAAAAGTGAAAAGATAGAAAGATAGAAAAGAGAAAGATAGGAAAGAGTTTTCAAAGGATTTACAAAAATCATCTTTTTACAAAATGACTAAAGCTTCACTCCAAAGATTAAAAAAGTCTACTTAAGTACAAAACACATAATTACACTCAGTATACCATGCTTCTCCGAGCCTTAAAGTCTAAGTTCAAAATTGAAAAAGAAAAGAAATGTACACAGATAAGAGCTAAGATGTATAGTAGCACACCCTTGAAATGGCAAATCAGCTGAATTTAAGATAAAGATTAAAGAATAAAATATAAGAAACTACAACTAGATACTAAGTGACTAAATAGCGAAAATACAAAGCAATATAACTAACTATCTGTACACAAAAAAACCACAAAAACAAAAACAAAAGTAACGATATAGTTCCAAGATTTCAAACTAGATAAATTCACCAAAACGAATAGCTTCCGATTAGCTTGCCCTTCAAAATAAACAATAGAACATAATCAATAAAGCTGTTCTATCTAAACCCTAAACTACTAAGTGCTGGCATCACATATTTTACGGTCTTTCGTTTATCATTAATAGACCTCTTTTGCCTCTTTTCGATGCCCTTTATGTTTTGCACTTTTACAGCTTTCAGGATATGGGCTAAGCTGTCACACATAATAATGAGATTCACAAAACAACAAACAAAAATACAAAAATGAAGTAGATTATGCATAGAATGCCTTAAGATTAATGCAAGAAAAATACCAGTTAACGAACAAAATAAAAAGCGAGTATTTAACAGTAGCCATCGATTTGACTATATTTCGAATAATTCTAATACTGGCATCTTCAAGCATAGCCATCAACGGAATCGCCACAACTGACGTCCTCAATCATGAACATAGGTTAACGCGGGGGGGTCTGGAGGGTCCAAGCCCCCCCCCCAACCCGGACAAGGTACAAGCCCTGTCGCCGTAGGGGACAAGGGGTAACGAAAAAATGGCCAAGGGATAACCAAACATAACCGGAAAAAAGTTTTTACAGTAAAATTTTCAAAAATCTCCGGCTTCGCCGGAATTTTTTAGATAAAATGCTTAATTTTTCGGGAAAATCGGGCAAACTTTTGAAATTTTTTCCAAAAAATGAAGATTTTTTGCAAATTTTGATAAAAAATTGCAAATTTTAATAAAATTAGCGTTAATTTTTCTAAAAATTTTACAAATTTATTCTTGAGGTACAAGCCCCCCTGAAAATTTTTGTTCGAGGTACAAGCCCCCTCAAAATTTTTTGAGGACAAGCCCCCCCCAGGACCCGACCCTATGTTACTGTATGATCATGAAGCATTAGCTTTGACCAAATTATGAGTCGAACGTGGATATATAAGTCTGTTAATTTTGGAGATGTTGAGAAAATCAGCAAAAGAGTGTGAGAGACTTGTGTGGAATGGTGTAAAATTGCAAAATATTTAACTGTCGACACTCTCACAGGAGAATCTTTAGTCGACCAATATCCCATTCTGATTTCAACTATATTGGGTAGCATCAAGGGACTTCGAAATCGAATTCAGCTTAAATCAAATACTAGCGACTGCGAGAGAGTGTTGCCCACCTGCATTTTCTGTTTAAGCCAGAACTTTATTTCCTGAAGCTTTGTTAGACATTAGTTTCTAAAATAGGTTCCTCTGCAAGTCGCTTTGTTTCATTTGAATACAATAATGACAGCCAGGATCCAGCAATTTTTCTTTTTTAGACCCATTTTGCTGCATCAACGCATATCGAGTACTTTTATAGCAAACACCGGGTCAAAACACAATTCCCGTGCATTTTCAAGCCTTGTTTCTATAACAACTTTTTATTAACTCGTTGACACCTTTCAATTGATACCGGTGCGAGGTCGATCCAAAAACTTTCAATTTCGACCCATTTTTACCGATTTTGGACATTGTTGGCATTTTTGTGGCCCCGTCACTCATTTCTGCTACACTTTGACGCTTTGGACTTATTACAACGTTTTATCTACGTAACTAGAGCTTTCAAATGATACCCATATTGGGGGGTTTCCGTTACTTTTAATTTTGATCATTTGCAGCATCACCGTATCGAGTAATTGTAAATAGCGCAGCACTATGGTACCCAGGTGTTTGGAGGGTCTTCCCACATTGGGTGCCACCATACATGCAAAATTTCAGGTAAGCTAGTTGACTGCACCTTGAGATATAAGCGGAAAATCCCTTCAAATGGCCGTTTAGGCCGTTTTTGGCCATTTTTGACCGTTGACCTTGTAACTCAAAATGAGTGCATTTTCAGACCTAGGTTCTATTACAACTTTTTCATTTCTCATCAAGAGCTATCGAATGATACCAAATTTAGGCCATTTGAACAACTTTTTCATTTTTGGGTTTGCAGCATCAGCGTATCGAGTACTTTTACCCTGAGTCGTACGGGGTCACCCATCACGCATGCAAACCTCCCATAACCTTGTACAAAAGTCTACTGAATACGAGTAACGATGAGCAAATATCAGAATAATAAACAAAGAACCCAACAATAAAAACTAGACAACCCACTGCCAAGAACCTACCCAAAACCGGGCCCCCAACCGACGTCACCCAAAGAGAAACTATACACTTCCACCAACCTAAAGGAAAAATCAACAACTGACCACGCTTTCGACTAAAACAATATTCAATGAGAATTATGCAAATTATGTTATACAAATGAGTTTGTTGCGCTGACGCGCATTTCATCTAAAATGTATCAGCCATTAGATAATATCCCACAACACCTTTTAAGCATTAGGAATGGTAACTGTTTTCAGTAACGCTGGCCGACGGCCGCATAACCAAAAGTAATTGTATCATTAAGTCCGACAAACTTCCTTAAATTCTCCAAAAAATGGCAAAACTTTTCCGAGCTCGGCCGGCTAGGCCTGGTCGGCTGAGCCCCAAAAGTGGTCTGGCAACAACTCTAGTTCGAAGCACCTCACCCCAACACAAACCCGCATACAAAATCTTAGCTAAGGTTTGAGATAGAGTGGGGCATTAATCTGGAGAAGAGTAAAGAAAGAAAAAAACAGGGATGACCAAATGAAAGGGCTGCCTCTTTTGGCAAAAAGGCGGCAACACAAAGTTGTATTATGCACTCTTGGTATCAAATAGTCCGTAGACCCGTTTTGACCGCACCTTTTGATTTTGTGATCGAATTCGGTTGAAAGCGACAGTTGATCTCGATGAGTGAGAATCCGAACTATTTCAAATTTGCGATTCCGTTCTCAATCAAGATTAACAAGTTACCCCTTTAAAAGGGAATGATACCACCATATTGCTTGAAAATTAGTTTGCTTAATTTTAGTTTGTTCTTCATATTGCGTACTTTTTGTTTTTCTGTTTATTCTTTACCATCTGAGAACCCTTTGCAGATTGAGAAAACATACAGGCTAGTATTGTGCAACATTACAGCAATTTGGATAGATGTGATTCATTTGGATGTGATTCATTTGGATAGATGTGATAAACTTCTTCACATACATTTCGCTTCAGATGCATCGCTTCTTAGACAAAAGTGTGTCGACAAAAGAAGCGACAACGAAAAAATCAATATTTTTCACCAAAGGCAATCTCAAGAGACCCCACGGCTCGAGTCGGGCTAAAAATAAAGCTCGGGCCAGGCTCGGGCCGTCCGCTTCGTTCAAAACTCGGGCCGAGCCGATGTCGGGCCGGTCCGAGCCCGAAGCCCGCTTCACGGCCCTGTCACACCTACCACAGGATGCCATGTCACACACAATTTTATACCAAATATGTAAATTATAGCAAAGACTAAGACATGAAAGTATCATTCTTAAATGTAGCTACACTTTAGTAATGATCAAATGTTTTCTTCTTTCTCCAAGACAACTTAGGATTCTTGCGTCCGCATGCTAAAAATAAAAACTGCCGTTTTTGCGTGCGCTCGGGAATCTGCACATTTTTCTGATTTAATTTCATTTCATTTTCGTTTCATTTCATTTGATAAAATTTCCGAACATATAATAGTCTCCTATCACTGTCAGAAAGTTGTTAACTCTCTGAGGGCATTTCCGCGCGCGAGCTAACAGAGTAGTGTTAAAATTTTTAACTCGTTTATTACCCTGCTAGCGAGTTAAAATGAACTGTTTAACTCCTTTAACCTTCTGTGTGAAAAGGATTGAGTTAATTTTAAGTCTTTTAACTCGTTTAACTAGCTGCACGAAAAGGCCCTAAGATTCTAAACTCTGATGGAACCAAACAACATAAATTTTTGTCAGATTTGTGGATACGATTCTGAAATTCTCAACTAAAGTCTTCAAACTTATTGCATCAAGCGAAACTTAAACTTGGTTAGAATACGTCAGTATTCTAAATAAACGTTAATGATGTCATGAAAAATTTGGTCTCTCCTGAAATATTTGTTTCCCTGATAGCTAACATTTTGTAGAAATTACCGACCTTGTTTTAGTTTCGGCAAAAGCAAACTCTCAATGTCGATTAATTTGATGTATGATAACGTGGTAATTATGGTAACGTAAGAGGTAGTTACCACCTTCTTACCTTTATCATGGAATTACAAATTGTCGGCAAAATAAGTCATGCGACATATCAAAAGCTTTTGATGAGTAGAATTTGATGATGCTAAAATTATGACAACTCGTTACATTTTTGGAATCGGGAACAACAAATCATTTTTCGGCAAATAACATTAACCAGTTTAATGTTTGGCATAACTTTAATAGCTATACGTACACGATCGAATTCATTTCATGAAGCGCTTTCAGCTGATATGCCACTGCCACATGATAATTTTGGTTTAAACTTTAAAATTTTTTATATTAACTTCAAGGGCCAGTGTTATTAAAATTGGGTTGAGTTCAACCCGAGTTGAACCTATTCTTGAGTTCAACGCTAAAATTTTAGGGTTGACAAAACCCCAGAGCTCAACTCAATGTTATCAAATATTTCGGGGTTGATGTTTCTTTTCCAGCGTTAATTCCGTTTTAACTCACCCAAATTTCAAACCCAACCCTGCTTTACAAACTGGTTTTGATAACACTGGGGTCAAAATTTTTAACCCGGTCTCAACCCGGGTTGGGGTTTCAACCCGGGTTGAGATGCTTGATAACATGGCCCATGATGGTAATTGCCACATGCCGTTACCATAATTAACAAGGTATCTGATATTAAGCTAATGGAGTTCGCGAGATGACTCTATTACTGGAAAATAAACCAAATTAGCTTTTATCCATGGGGGAGCAAATACTTAAAGGGGAATTAACTTTTACTAACTTAACATTAACTTAAATGGGAACCAAATATTTCAAGATACCAACAAATGAATTACTCTGCAACGCTAATAGAGAAAATTTTCATTACCGCAAGCTTTCTTCTGACATAGGATTTCCTCCGTTTGATGAGCCTTGCATTCGAAACTGCCCGAAAGAACAGCTCGATAGCGTCGCATTGTTCCCGTTCCGCAAGTCACCGTACAACTGGTGAATTCGGACCAGTCGCCAAATTTGCAGTCTGTAAACAAGATTGCATTTTTGATTGTGTTGTGCAATATTTCTTAATGTGAAGAATAATACAAGATTTTTTGCAATTTCAACAAACTACGTGTATTATTCAACCACCACCATACTAATCTGTGATTACAGATTGCTATTTTGATCGATATGATTTCATTGATTCTCAACTAGGAGAATTTTGATTAGATTGAAAATAAATTTTTAACTAATCAGAACGTCCACTACGTTCACCGCAATGGAGGTGCTGTGGTAGCTCCGCTTGACGCGGTCACCCCTTGACAATCTCGGTAAATTGCCCAAGGTAGGAAATCCAAGGTTTCCCCAGAGGGAAGCTATTTGCGGCTCCGTGCTGAAGCCGAACCTGAGCAAAGATCAGAGTTGATCAATCGGACCGACGGATCCAAAACTAATTTCGATTAGACGTAAATGAAGTAAATACTACATACGACAACTATTTGCAATTTCGCTAAAGATTGAATGTCTCTCTGCAAACCAGTGAAAACATTGCGAAATTCTAATTTTTAAACATAATATGTAGAATTCTAAAACATATTTGACTTCAAACCTAGTTAATATAGTTTCCCTGTTAGATATATACAAATTTGTTTATTCCAGAGAGAGAGGACATACCAGGCTCACAATTTTAAGTATATTAAACTTTGAAAATATATTTGAATTTAAAATTATTTGTGCAATTTCTCTATTTGAATATGCAAATTAGGTTATTCCAGAGGCCATACCAGGCTCACAGAACGGTGTATGCGACCAGTTGCCATTGATGCAAACAGCCCGCGCCCCGTCTGCCGGCACCAACTTGTAGCCATGATTGCACTGAAACGACTGGCTTCCACCGTGCGACACTATTTCGGCCCCGGATACGACACCATTTTCCATGCTCCTGGTTCCGGCACAGCCACCTATAAAAGTAACAAAATCCTGAGATCAACAGAAGGTCGTGGGAGAGAAAAGCTAGAATGAGTTAACTATTGCTAAGAACTATTAACGTGGATATATATTTTCAGAAAATAGGATAGCTATGAATCTACAGTTGAACTTCAGTGTGTTCACTGAAAAAGGAGTATTTCATGGCTGGGTAGCTGTTAGCTGAACAATATAGCTGTTGGACTGCAGGAACGCTAGATTAACGGTTCGATTCCCACCACTGCCACAAAAGACATATAGACTACAGCTCCGTCGGTCAAACGAGGCACCAAGTTGACGGGGCCACTGCAACAATTTGTAAGTGCAGGATCCCTGCTATGGGAAGAAACTAGCTGTAGCAGGATCAAGCGCTCAAAAGTTGGCACTTACTCGGATTTGCTCCTAAGTCTCAACGGCCCTAAAAAAACAAAATAGGGGTGGTGACTAACCACAGAGTGAGATTTCGATATTGTAGTTGGGTATGAAACAGAAGAAAGTCTGATTGGTGACTTCCTCGCATGGACGCCAGGCTTGAATCTGGGGTCCGCTTTGGAGAATGGGACAATTTCGGGCCCCGATTAGGGCCAAATCAGGGCCCAGATAGAAGAGACAGTTTTTGGGCAACTCGAACAACAAACCTTCCACGATGCCTGAAACAGAAAAACAAAAAAGACAAAATGAATAATCACGGAAAATAAAATAATAAATAATAAAATAATAAATACATAAATAAAAAAATCACAGATGTAAATAAATAATAAGATAAGCATATCCTTATTTTTTCATGTGATTGGTGCTTTCTTAACACTGACCCACAAAGCAAGCTTGTATGCAATGCTTCCTTTAGTCTGACACTTACTTTGGTCCTCTAGCACGGTTTCCGGGGCAAGACCCCAAGTTGACGATATACCATGTTGCCTAAAATTCAAAACGTCAACTGCAGCTCAAGCAAGGACAAGTGACGCATGCCGTCCTCCCGGTTCCTTGCTTAATACAAAATTTATAGCACTAAATTATGCACCGGTTTAATAAATTGCCGATCTTTTTTCCAAAAATCAATTTTATGATGTTTTCAGAAAATGTGCCAAAATTCCATCCCACGTCCGAGTAACGCTTAGCCCCGATATAGTCATAGTATTAACTTCTAGGTGGGGTGTAAGATAAGATTATGTATACTAGCCTTCTTCCAGGCAGTTTAAAACCCCTGGAGAGAACTCCAGCCTACAGAAGGTTATAGGGTACCGGTGATTGATTATTATCGGATTCACAGCCCGAAGCCAGGAGCGACAACTCAAATGATGACTACATCTGTGGAAGGGGGCAAGTCCTTTATCAGGCATTACGCCAGAACACAGACTCCTGTTACCTTCCCACCACAGTGCTCAAGTGCTAAACAAAACTACTACGCGTAAACTCAAGCGAAAATATAGCAGAAGTTGACTGTAAAAGTTTACGTACGTCAAAAGAGCCTGAATTTCCTGATATTCATTGTCGTTTCTAACAATTGGAAACATCGCATCTGCGTGCAGATCGCGGCATGCCTCCGAATCCAAAGCCAATGTCATACTGGCATCTTGAATTGGCTTTATGCAGCCGAAGCTTACATCTGTCCAGCCGCTTTCACAGGACGCTGATTCTGCTAAACACTAGCGCCATCAAGAGTACATAATAGATAAGAGTGTGACAAGCTTCAAGTTCTCTGTTGTAAAATCTTTATATTGGTTTATTTCACCACCTATTGGCTACTTTGATACTCATTTATTTGTGGAGAGGGTCAGGCGTTAGCGGCTGAAGCATGCTACTGCGGACTGCCACGGGGGCACCAAGTATCACAGACCGACGACTGTCGTATTTCGTCAACTATTCCTTTCCTGCAGGTGCTCCTGACCCATCAAATGTAACTGGCTGCATGTTAAATTGCCTTTGAACGAATCGGCAGGATCCCTTTGAGGCTTTTTTGCGGCAACTCGGAACTTTAGCTTTGCAGTCAACAGTTTTGAGCTAGATTGTTACACTGATTTCAATCTCTCGCAGATCCATAAATTTAAGCAAAGGTATGTAATTTGAATTTCAACAACTGTACAACTCATGCATTTTGATGATGTGATGTGGGTAGCCTGGGAGGATTTTTGGATATGTGGTTTTCGCCTTGCCGCTTGATACCTACGAAAGCAGTCGTATAAGTTTTAAATGAACAAGTTTTTTAGAATAAATGTTACATTAACAATATTCTTACCTCCTACGAACCAAGAACACCACAGTAGGAAAAGGAGCCCTGCAACAAATATAATTTATGAAATCAAGAAATAAAGTAAAGAAATAATGATTTGACTTATAAACGCAGGATCTTAAAATTTTTTGTCAGACATTAGACTGTCAGATCGAATGTCAGATGCAAGTTTTTTGTTGTTCAAAATCATGTACAGGGTTTAGATCCCAGGATTTGAAAGATGTGAAGAAAAGTGTCCAGAGCGTTAATCGAACCTGAGTGGTCTGACCTCCAGTCAAGCACTCTGACTACTGACCAACTCCCAAAGAAGTATGGGGGTGTTTCAAGAGCTTTGGAGCGCTCCTAATAGCTGGAAGGGCAGCTAACTAGGAGGAGCATACATTTTGCCTGCGTGAGTTTCACAGCATGCTCTTAGGAGTGGGTACTACCTTTCCTCCTAAGGATTACCATGTGATCGATCAACTGTTCGTAATCAAATGAAGCAAGGATAATCCACTTCTGTTGAAAGAAGCAGGTACCTAATTATAGCCGACGGAAAACTGTTAAAATATCTATATACTATATAATAGGGATAATATATATAATACTATAATATATAATACTATAATAGTAAACAGTAATGGAACCGGGTCATTTAGGCTTGACCCGATGACCCGGTTTTTTTGGAAATCCAAAAACATTGATTTTGGCGAAGAATTCTAATTCTCATCTTCTTCCCGAAAAGAATGACTATCAAGTAGTTTTTTAAACATATTTACTAAGACCATTTTGTAAATTGTAAATGGAGAGATGTGATCTGCTACGTGATGGTGCGCTTGATCAACTAAAAGTTAAGTTAAACTTTATTTAGAATATTAACTTAGATTTTATGTCCAGCCAAAAATTTATACTCATGACCGCGTTTGAGATACAAGAATCAGGTTTTGGCAACAGATCAATTAAGTAGTTTAAAATATCTTTTGTTCCATATCCTTTTGGTTTAGTTTACCGTTTAGCAGAACGTGCTACCAATACCTTTGATACGATGTTATACGTAAAACCGTAATCTTTCCAGTGTCTTCAAAATACACTTGACTCAGACTAGCCATTTAGCCCTGTCGTCCACTTAGAATGACCGATATATAAAATATATAATTAGCATAAGCGTAAAACTGATTGTGAGGTTGCTGGGCACCATGTACTTTATTTTAAGCCAAAAAGAAAGACTACATAAGCATGGAAAGTAACAAAGTTGGAATACTATTTCTGGCTGATTTGGACCTGATTTATTGCTATATCTTGGAAAATCTTTTTCATGGAAAATCTTTCAAATGGATATAACTGGGAAAGGAGAGTGGAGCGGAAGCGTGGAGCGATAGATATCTAACCACAAGCTGACTAAAG
Source organism: Trissonchulus latispiculum (assembly GCA_030248195.1). Lineage (NCBI taxonomy): Eukaryota > Metazoa > Nematoda > Enoplea > Enoplida > Ironidae > Trissonchulus > Trissonchulus latispiculum. The sequence continues at coordinate 116,601 of JASAND010020355.1, forward strand.
GCTTTGGAATGCTAAAACGAGCTAAGTCGATCCACTCGTTGTGACTAGACTCGGTTACAAAAATAATTTGTATTGACTATAGATCAATATAAATCAAGATTAATTGAGTTAGAGTGCACTAATGTGCTTCAGGACTTATTACAAACATGAATCTTATCTTCAGAGACCTTATTATAAACTAACACAAAGCTATTGAGCTTATTTAGCAGCGTTGTATGCCGTCTTCAAATGACAGTTCTTTTACGCTGAGCACAGGTCGATCAGAGAGGAATGCTGATTGTACTCTCTGCACACATCGACCACAAACACGAAAGTCTAGATCCGAAGGATCTGAAATTGAACAATCGATCTACTCTGATCATTGTTCACTCCGGCTTCAAACTGGAGCCGCACTCTAGTCCTCTAGGGGAAACCCTGGACTTCCCACCTTTGGCAATTTACCGAGAATGTCAAGGGGTGGCCGCCTGCGAGGTGGAGCTACCACAGGACCTCCATTACGGTGAAAGTAATGGACGTACTGACAGCCTTGTAGAACACCTCGGATAATTGCTACTGCAGTTATTCAGTGTCAGCTACCCCACCACCCAGACAAAATTCAAAAACTGCTGACACTACCCCTAACCGGCGTACCGACTGGGGTGAGGTGGCTGTAAAAAAAAATTGTAAATGTAAATGTAAATGTAAATGCAGAAATGAGTTGGCAAAACCAATAATTTATCAGTCTGTGAAATTTTACATTGTCATCTGTGATGTCGAAAAACACTGAGTACCTTAAAGCCTGGTTCACACTGGTGTCTTATGTCTTATGTCTTATGTCTTTTGTCTTATGTCTTATGTCTTAAGGCGTTCACACTGATGTTTTATATCTTATGTCTTATGTCTTTTTGTCTTAAGACAGACTTGGGCCAGGCTCAACTTTTGTCTTATGTCTTAAGAGATAAACCAATCACATTGCAGCTAATGTAGTCAAGTCATTGTCAAGTTCATTGGCTGAAAGATTCAAATGTGCCGCCTACGACAAGAGACATAAGACAGCAGTATGAACGGTTCTGTCTTAAGACATAAAACATAAGACATACGACATAGCACAAAAGACAAAAGACATAAGACATAAGACAGCAGTGTGAACCAGGCTTAAGAATTTGGTTTCTTGTTTTGTATTGAGTATAATTTGTTCAGTATCTTCAAAAATTGCCTTGGTGGCAAAAATAATCTGTGAACTATATATACTTCTACGTAGGTTCATATACTTCTACATACAATAGTCATTGAACTGATAAAACTAAACTGTAATCTGCTGGATACTAGATTTAAATTAACCGCAAGCTGCAAAAATACGCAAGAGCAAAATATATATTTAAAAAAATGAGCATATCAATATAGCACACTGAATAAAAGTTAAACCTATAGTACGACCAAAAATGTGTGTACAAACTTCGACCGTTTATAGCAGATTAACCTTTGGAGTAAATCCCAACAATGTATATATTTTAAAATCCTCAGAAACCAGAGATTTCGACAATTCTGAAAAATCCGGAAATCCGGGTTTCATTCACAAAAAATCTAAAATTTTTAGTGTTTCGCCCAATTTGTCTCTCAATCAAAATTTTGTTTTTACGATCGAATAGAGCTGGTCCCGCTGCATATTTTTGCTCCCAGATATTTTTTACGAAAATGTACTTAATTTCCGGGATTCCGGGTTTTCAAAATTTCCGGATTTTAAAAATTTTCTCCAATACCCACAAGATGGGCATCATTCGAAAGCTCTTATCGGGCTGAACAACTTTTGTAATAGAATGAACTCTTGAAAACGCACGCAATTCCCGGAATTCGAGAAAACCGGATATTCCGGATTTTAAAAACTTTCTCCAATACCCCACAATATGGATATCATTCGAATGCTCTCAATGAGCTGAACAAATCTTGTAATAGAACTAATGTCTGAAAGCGCACCCAATTCCCGAAATTCACGAATTCCGGATTTCAATCTAGCTTAGAAGGTATTAGCGAAATCCGAGAACTGGGCTCATTTCTGCAAGTTGGTTCTATTACAAGATTTGTTCAGCTCATCAAGAGCTTTCGAATGATACCCATAATGTGGGGCATTGGAGAAAATTTTTAAAATCCGGAAAATCCGGTTTTCTCGAATTCCGGGAATTGTGTGCATTTTCAAGAGTTCATCCCATTACAAAAGTTGTACAGCTCGATAAGAGCTTTCGAATGATACCCTTCTTGTGGGTATTGGAGAAAATTTTTTAAATCCGGAAATTTTGAAAACCCGTTATTCCGGAAACTTGCTGCATTTTCGTTTTAGTTTCGATATCCAGAAAGTTCTAAAATTTGTGGTAAATTCAGAAAACCGGGGTCGAAGTTCTTGACCCGATGATCCGGTCCGAAAAGTTACACGAACTGACACGGTTACATCGCTGGTGTTAACTTAGCATTACTTAAGAAAATTTTAAAAAACGATTTGCTAACTTGAAACTTGAAAGCTCTCAACTTACACATTCTCTGAGAGTCAAATGTAAAGCAAGCCATATATTTTCAAGTCAAAACATTCTATAACAGACGAAATATCTGTTGAGCCACTATACACGATTAAAGGTTAAATATTTTAGATTTGAGAAAGATAAGCGAAATGATTCTAAAGTTTTGCAGCAGGGAGACTAACTTTACATCGAATTATGACTTTCAACGAGAGGAAACTAAACTTTTCGAAATAACGGAAACTCCTAAAAAAGGTACACTTAACAATACCAAATCCACTTCCCAAGTTTTCTACCTCTGGCAAAGCCTGCCCATTCAGTAGGGTCGTACCCAGGCTACCCAGGAAAATTTGGTGCTGAGCCCGCCGCGGCTCAGGCTGAAAGCCCGGCCAGCTACCAGGACCGGTTTTGGAGGCCTGGCCCACCGGGCCTACCGGCCCCGGCCAGGGCTTTAGGCCGGGCCTAGAAGTCGGATCTTTGCTCCGGACCCTGGCCCGGGCCCGGCAATTTTTTATGAAAACAACCCTACCAGACAAAACCTAGAAGAGTAGCCAACTACCGGCACAACGACACACAATAATTTATTTAAAACACAATGGAAGTTTTACTTCAATAAAGTTACGTGTATACTTTTTTCAAACACTGACTGGAACACTACGTACACAGAAAGCCACTTCACAAAAACTGATGAGAGAGATGCGCAAAAGAGGACACCAAAAACGACAAAACGAAGACAAAAGACGACAGAAAAAAACAGCAAAATGGAGAAAAACAACACTCAACAACAGCACTGTAGTAGTCAATTAAATATCCAGCACGAGAAGGAACAGATAGTGTAGTGTAAATAATAGTAGTATAGTCAATCGTAGCACAATACACGCACGTCAATATATCTTGTGTGGTATATAGCAGCAGCAAAAGTACGTCTGTAATGTAAAGTATGTAACAATGACCATAGAAAACAAAAAACCCCAGAAATGCCACAAATGCAAAAAAATACTGCAACTCGCAGGCAAACTGCTAGGAAATTGCTCCAGATATTGACAATTAAATTCAATTAAAATTTATTTAAATTATTATTACTAATGATGGGTACCGGATATTTTTCATAACCGGTTATCCGCCTATTAAAAACTTCAGTTCAAGAAAATTATTCGATTTCTATTAAAATTTAAATTCATTTCAATTTTGATTTTTCGCTGCGCTGTTAATTTCTATCATCAAGCCAAGCTACAATCTTGGCTTCTGAAACACTTTCAAGAGAACGTTTTGAAAATACATTTTTAAAGTTTTCAAATTTTGGTGAAAAATTTACCAGTTTTTCACTACTTAATTTGAAATGTAAAAGGATATTCGGATATTTTTCTCAAATCCGAAATATATATTATGTGAAGATTAAAACTAATTATCCGGATACCCAGTGCCCATCGATAAGATATCACAATTTGTCAAAGTCATCAAATTTGATCAAAATGTCTAAATTAACACTGAGCAATTTACAAAACAATCCACTACTTATTTCCGACTAAAGACAGGACAGCACGAAAAACGATAAAACGTATTAAAGACGACAATAAACTCAAACTCAAAAGAGATGAAGAGTTTGAAAAGCTAAAACTTGTCACGTGGCGAGGTTCAACCCGCCATATAGTGTTGGAAATCGGTGTTGCAGTAAGTAAAACTCAAAAATAAGTTCGACTAAATAACCAGCAGCTGCCACCTCCAATTAGGCAATTCAGTCCAAAACATGCGCTTAGCAGGCCAGCAAAGACAAACGTAGAAAACACCCCTTCCCCCCATATAGTGCTCAAGAAACACACGTACTATTGAAATAAAGCAAGATCTATCAAGGACGATTTAACCAAATATTAACCAAATCAACTATAGTAGAGATATATTTCTAGATGCATTTCTATAAGAAACACTGAGAAACAAAAAAGATAGTAGACGGATTAACATACCATACAGTGGACGGGGTGGGAAGGGATAGGGGGAAATTTTAAGTTTACAAAAAGTGATGCACCAAAATTTTCCATTTTTCAAAAGTTCAAAAGAGACACAATAATATAGAAAAATAAATGTCACAGCTAAATTTTCGGCTTTAAACAACAGATAAAAGCATATAAAATAAGAAAACCCGGGTAAGCATCAAATTGTTCTAAAAATACTTCTTCTAGAAACAAGGGGGATGAAAGCTAAAACTGGACGTTAAAATTAGAAATAGTGGACCGAACGCAACGAAACAAGAAAGTAAGAAGAAAACCACGTGCAGTCAAACTTCATGCAGTGGACAGGGGAGCCAGTTGTTTTGTACTACTGGATTAAAGCTTTCCCGGAATAACATATTATGTAATAGGTCAATTAGTTAAGTTAAGAAAACAATGCTCATATTTAATTTTTGTTGGAAAAATCAAGAAAGTTATATCACTTTATGTAATATCGCTTTCGAAATGAAAATGTCTATGTATATGCGTACAACACGTTGGTGCAAAACTCATTTACACATAATGTTTTACCAGCAGATGTAAAGCTGGAAAAGAAATCCCAAATTTCTATTTTTCAATTTTCAAATTTTCAAATTCCTCACCCACCGGTACAAAATGACACTCTAAGAGTAAGAATTTCAGCACCTGAAAACTGGACACATTCAATTTCTGTTAAATTAAACTTAAGATTTTTAAGTTAAATTTAAATTAATTTAAGTTAAATCAGTTAGAATTTGACATACTTTTCATCCGACAAACACTGCCCATTGCTCCCAACCCCAAATCATTGCCGATTTTAATTTGATCATAAACAATTTAGCTGCCAAATAATTTAGAAAACACTGAACTTGAAACATGCAAAACCTAGAAGCAATTTTGACTGACGAAAAAATTAAATTAGAATTGAAGTAGATGAAAGTAGAATTAAATAAAGGAAGCGAACCTCCCGTAGCGCAGTGGTTTCTTGCTGCGCTACAAGTGGAGAATCATGTCAAGTCTAGAGCTTGAACAAAAAATAAGCCCTAGCACCGTATTTCAAATATCCCTCCTGGGCAATTTACCGATGTCAAGGGGTGGCCGCCTGCTTGGTGGAGCTACCACAGCATCTCCATTACGGTGGACGTAATGGACGTACTGATAGCCTTGTAGAACACCTCGGGTAATTGCTATGACAATTTTATTCAGTGTCAGCATCCCCCTTCCCTCAAAAATGCATACGTTCTTACGCTTGCACTACCCCTAACCGGAGCACCGACTGGGGTGAGGTGGCTGTAAAAAAATAAAGGAAGCAAAATATGAAACGGAATTTACTAGACTAGACTGAATTGAAATTGTTGTAAACTTTTCCTTCCAAGAATTTTGGGGCCCTAAATTTAATTTATACAATTCAGTTTTGACTTTGAGTTTTAAGTTTTTTCGGACAAAACTGCCAAAAATAAAAGAAAAGAAAGCAGAGAAAGTGAACAATAGAAATAGGTTTGGACACCACGGAATAAAAACATAAATCTAATCTAGATAGAAATAAATTTTCTCCTTTAAAATGGGTTTCCTAAATGCAGTACAAGGGTGGGGCGGGCAAAAGTTCCTTAGAATTATGATCTATCTTTTCTTTTCTACATTTCTGTTCACGATTTACAATTTCTACATCAAAATCCCAAGTCAAATCAAGCTCACAAATTTGTTTCCCAATTTTGGTCAAAAAAGTAGACTTCTTTGGTCTTTTACACAATTTTTCTGCCCCAACCTTTAACTCAAGAAAACCACAGCATAGTACAAGCTCCAGAAACATGTTACCGGTTAAAAACGGAACGTCATAGTAGACGATACGACATTTTTCCTTAATATCAATCCCTGGTAATACTGTTAAGTTTTAGGTAAATCATGTTATTAATGGTTTGGCTAAACTTTCTGATACTTAAGCTGAACATCCTAAAAGAAGAAATTACTGGAGCTTTGTAAATTTAGATATGGTACGTCAAAATAACCGATATTATATACTTTTTCTCAACGAAAAAGAAAACGTTAGCGACAAAAAGCTATTACAGAAGGCTGAAAAAATTCCCACATTTGCCAACAAATCAAAGATTTTTTACAATTTTCAAAAATTGTCTCAAATCAGAAAACACTATATACTTTCTGTCCTAAGCACATATAGTAGACAAACGCAGCCCCAAAGAAAAAACACGCACAATAATACCCTTTAAAGACCCCCCAACCCCAAACCCACCCCCCCCAATTTTTCAAAATTTTCAAATTCCAATCATTCTTCAAAATTCCAAACTTCATCTTTCTTCACAAATTACGTTCACATGGAACCAGCATGCGAGGGAGAGAATCGACTGAGACCACCAGCTGCTACTTGAGGACCACCCACATAGCCGGCGGCATCCACACAAGATAAATCGCTCCCGGTGGTCGGATCGGTGCCAGTTGCCGACAAAACTGACGGACTGTTGGAGGAGCAGCCGCCAGAGATTGCGGCCACGGCAACAGCCGTGGCTACGGGGGCGCCGGCATCACTTTCCCCCACACCACCGGCACCACTGTCATACATGAGACCCTGGGGCCTGCAACAAATACAGACAACAGAAGATAAATACGTACGTACCTATGTTAAGAAACAAAGATTAAATTAAAGAGTTACATATATACCTAAAAATTTGCACTGCGACATGAATTTATGAATGCAGAAAATACAGAAAAGAGTAGGAAAAAGCGATGAAAAATGTAACATCCTTCGTTTTGTCTGCATAGGGAGGACAAAAAAAACAGCACCTTGACGTGGTGAGGTTTATTTGTTAACCCCATAATGTTTAGTACTGAGCAAAGATACCGGTGATACAAGATACCTAAGATAGTGACATGACAACATCATCAAAGGAAAGATATACCTTAAATGCTTAAATTAATTAAAATTAAAATTAAATTATAATCATCTTGTAGAAAACTCCACCAGAAAAGCTAGCCCCCCCCCCAAAACACAGGACTGACTTACAGATATGCCCCAGCACCAGCCGTCACTACATCATCATCGGCGGCGCAGGTGGTGTTGGTGCTGTGCGGTGCTGCACCGTGCTGCTGCTGTTGTTGCTGTTGCTGTTGCTGCTGCTGATGATAGTGCAAAGCTTCCTGCAACTGTCGACGTAGCTCTTCCAGTTCCATCGTCTTGGCGTGTAGCTGATCTGAAAACACAGAAAATGTATATAATACGCAAAGATTCCCCAGGGATAGCAAAAAAACAAACTGACGCACATCTACGGTGGCAGTACACAACTGTAGAACAAAACGAAGGTCCACATTAATTATTAAAGCAATTCATTTATTAAAGTCCAGCATACTACATATGTAAGTTGAATAGTTTAGCTGTAAATCTACTCCATAAACAAGTCAAAAAAATCATGCTGCTGTTACGAAATTGACAATGACAAAAATATGCTCAGCAACCCCTAGTCACTATAAAGTTTAAAGTTAAAGTAATATACTAAAGCTGTTTACTAATCTTGACGACTATCCCCCCCCCCAGTTTGGACTTTTATCATGGCGTCAATTTATGTGGAATAAGAGTAGGTTCAACCTTTACAGTCTACCCTTCAGTAGAACTGTCAAGAAAATGAGGTAAACACGGGCCAGCAGGCGGATCCACGAAGGATACAAGGCATTAATCATAAAGAAATAATGAAAAACGTCAGCCGGCAGTCACTAAGGCCGAAGCCTTTGTCCGAAACAGGAGAGAGAGCCAATGGGCGCGGTGAGCGCTCTTGCCCAGGTAGGGAGAACTATTCGCTGGAGCTCCTGGCTGGCCTTCAGTAGAACTGTGACACTCCTCAACAGCACCCCTCTTACTCTGTGAGATTTCCAACTGTCGCCTGGCATCGCCCAGGGCCGAGAATAGATCCAGCTTAATTCGTGTCTCGGCGGAGAGAGAGTTTTCCAGCTGCAGTTTCTGCGTCTGCAGGGTCGTTAGGGCGGACATTAGCATCTGCAGAAAGAAAGAAAAAAAGGGACAAGAATAGGAAAAAGAAAAAATTAGAAAAAACAAAGGAAACAATAAATTGCAATGTAGAAAGCGAAAAAGAACAATTTTCACGAGCTGCTAACAAATTGTCATGAGAATAAACAGGTAATCAAATACGTATACGTGCAAAAACAATAAAGTTTAGAATAATTCGTATGTCGACCTCCCCAGAATTTGATCTTGGGTTACACCGAAAATCCAACACAATAGGTTTGGGTGATCGGGTAGTGCGGGTATGTATATACAGTATTGCTCAAAACAAAGTTAATTTTTGGCGAAGTTTGCAAACTCTGCGAACTTTGCGAGGCAAGAGTCATTTCGCTAAATTCAGAGAAGTTCGCGAAACAGTTAGCGAACTTCGCGAAATTGTTAGCTAGCTAATCTGAGGGGTTTTCTCCATATCTACCAAAATTTGGCAGAAAAATTCTAAAATCTAATTTGGACTCAAGATTTGGTGTCTTCGCGAAGTTCGCAAAATATAATTTAGATTTTAGCTATTTTCAAGATTTTAGCTATTTTCGCGAGGATTTTAGCGAAGTTTAAAGGAATTGCGCTAAAGTCTTGCGAACTTCGCGAAGGCACCAAATCTTGAGTCCAAATTACATTTTAAAATTTTTCTGCCAATTTTTGGTAGACATGGAGAAAACCCCCTCAGATTAGCTAGCTAACAATTTCGCGAACTTCTCTGAATTTAGTGAAATGACTCTTGCCTCGCAAAGTTCGCAGAGTTTGCGAACTTCGCAAAAAATTAACTTTGTTTTGAGCTATACTGTATAAGACTCTAACACAGATGGTGTGCTAAACATTGTTTACTGAACAATCAGAACGAAAGCACGTATTTCTAAGGTTTTGGTGCGCATTTTTCTTCAAAGCAACTGTAAAACAGCCTGGCCTTCACCTGTAGGTGGTAGGAGCCCCCTGAAAGTGAACGAAAAACTAGTGTTTTGAGGGTGAATTCACATCTACCACTCCCCCACCCCCAACCCCCGCCCCCGGGGAAATATTCGACTCCAGCCAGCCAGCCAGCTGTGTATAGCTGACCTCTGTATCGGGATGGGTCTCCTGCTGTTTTCTGAGAGACTGTAGTTCGCCATCGCGTTCGCGCAGGGTTTCCTCCGACAGGCGCAACTCTTGACGGGCCTTCTTCAGGTCCAGTTCCAGATCACGACGCCGGCTACGGCAGCCCTCCCCGCCACACTCACCGCTGAGTCTAGACCAAAAAAAGACAAAAATCAAAATTAAACAAATAAATAAATAAAATTTTAATTTTAGCAAACAAAGACACTTTCACTTTGAAAGAAAAACCCCTACGTCTGCCTCTCAAGACCTTCTACAGACTGAAGTTTTGCCAAAACAACATCCCAAATGCAAAAAGATAATCGCTAAAACAGCCAGTCACTTATTCACGGATCCATAACGGATACAAACAAAGGAATCAATAGTCGCTTTGGACTATGATAATGTATTACTGACATCTCAATGCGAGAAGAAATAGAAAATCTACGTAATTTTTTCTAAAATATCAAAGACCAAAATAAGGATGCAAAAAATTCTTTTTGTCAAAAGAAACCACAGATTAAAAGCAATTACACTAAAAGTTCTCATCCTGGCTTATATTTACTGAAGGGAGGGGGTCTCGCCCCGGTAAGAGGAGCCACTCATAAATTCCGACGTCCCCCTCCAAAACCCAAAACGTCATCAATTTTCACCATTTTTACACGAAATGTTTCCGCGAGTTTCACCGAGAATTCTTTTGAGCTGTACAGAAATTTTCGCCATTTTAGCATAAAAAGCATCTAAAAAGCTACTTTTTGCGCTTTCGAACAGTTTTACTTAAAATCCGTATAAGTTTGGTAAAACGTTTTTCAGAAAAACAAACACATGAAGGCCGCCCCTCCCCCTCCAAAACTGGAAAAAGTCTCCTTAGCCAAAAAAACAGTGCCATCCACCCCCAGCACCAAACTCTTACATAATATGGCTACAAAAGTACATAGGAGGAACCACAAGAAAACCGTGCGTCAAAAAACAGAGAAAACAGAGAAAACAGGATAACCACAAAGACTGCTAAACTTGGGAGAGAGAGAGAGTAGTTTCAAAGTGAAATCTTACAGTCAGAGTTTCCTTCGGTAGATCCCCAGCATATGTACTAGGAATAAAACTACAACATACCAAAAAACCCCCCTCCCAGCCTGCAACCTACCTATTAGCATTGCTGGCACTACTCGCAGCTGCAGCTGCAGCGGCAGCTGCCGCTTTAGCCTCAGCTTCTGCCTGCTGTTGCTTCTTCTTCTTTTCCTTCTCGGCTGCCTTCTGCTGTTTCTGCGTCTGGGCCGTGAGCTGTTGCTCTGCCGACTGTTTTAGGCGCTGCTCTTCCACCAACTTTTTCTCCAGACTGGTGATGGTCTGCTTGTCCTGCTGGCGAGAGCGGACCAGATTGTGCAGTCTGCAAAACAATATGCAAATTAGAAATGAAATGAAATATCAAGAAAAATTAAATCAAGGCAGTCTTTCCGGAAATCTCTGAACACAAAATTCGAACCTTTCCCCCGGATACATTACTTGAAAATCCAAGTCCTCACAAGAAAATGTCCAATGTATGACTTTAGTATTAGGGCCTATTCTAAAGAATGTTGGAGCTTGAGCTTATTTGGTGGGAGAAAATACTTCCAAAAGTATTACGCAAAGTGTATGCAATTTGTATGCATTTGCATGCACAAAAGTTACGACTTTATCACAAACTGCTAAGCAGATTTAGTGGTAAAAAACAGTTAAAAACAATATCGTGAAAATTTTTTTCGCAAAAAAAATAGAAATTTTCTTTCTGTTTGTTCGCAGGAAAAAACCAGAAAACGATCTGAAAATTTAGCCTTCTAAGCGATTCGCCAGATGGTTTTTTCATGTGACAAAATTTGCCAACAAAAATATTTTTCTGTTGAGGGTAAACTGTCCCACTCCTACTCCCTATCAGCAAACGACACTAGCTGTCAGGGTATTTTTAGGGATTTTTTCCGTAGGGGGAAATTTTTTGCAGAAATAAGCCAAAATTGGTGTTTTTGGCGTATTTTGGACGTGGAAACGTGGAAACCACACGTGGAAACGAAAAAATACCAAGATTTAAGCTAAAAATAGCCATTTTCATGGAAAATCGTCACCGGCGATGTTTGAAAATTTGCCTATTTTGTCAAAAATTTGGACCCCCCCCCAAAAACGTCTCGGAAGGGAGGGGCAGCAAAACCCCCGGAGGGGTTGAGTTCGGTGGGGGGCACCCCCCGACCCCCCCCCCGGGTAAAAATACCCTGAGCTATACACAGTACTGAGACTTTATGACACGCACTTTTGCTGCAACTGATCATTGGTATTCTTCAGCTGGCCCAGTTCCGTTTTCAGCGTCTTCTCTTCCTGGCCCAGCTGACTCAGCTGCTGACGCAATTCCTTCTCTCCGTCTCTGGACGCCCGCAGATCTTCGCGCAGTTTCTGAATGTCCAGTTCCCAGCTAGAAAACCAAAACCATTAAATTAACTAAAAATAATTAAGACGAGTTAATTAATTAGTCTAAATTAATGACAGTCAAAATCGTTCAAAAAATTAGTATATACGCAATTCAAAAAAAAATCAGATGGGATGGTTTAGCACAAATTTAGCATTTACAAATCGCAAAAACATTTGTAACATTTCGGAAAATAGCAACACTTGTTAATCAATGCTAATTTTGCCCAATATTTCTCCAGCATTGTATTTTCCTACCCTACCCCCCCCCCCCGCCTTCAAAATTAACAAACCAACCCAGCCCTTACCTTAAAGCCATTTCCTTATTAAGAATTTTCTGTTCCTTTTGCTGTCCCATAGGGTTGTTGGTGTTGTTGTTGTTGTTTACATTCGAGGAGGCAAGTCCCATAGCCGGCGAAGAAATATCTTTGGCATTTTCGCCACCGCCCCCCAGTCCAGAAGCAGCCCCCTTTGTCTTACTGTGGCCACGACCCCCAAATTTTTGCGGGGGTCTACGGCCCTTTCCACCCCCACCACCTCCTCCAGCTCCACTGCTCTCCGAGCCCCCGTCCGAAATATCCCCCGGCCCCGGGTTGGGGTTAGGGTTGGGGTTGCTGCTGGTACCCGTTAGCGCAGCGCTGACCGTTTTGCCCGCAAATAGGGCCAACTGTGAAAGGAGAGTCGTGCTCGAGGAGCTTGAGGTGCTCGACAAGTCCGAGCCCCCTGCGGCGGTGCTGGGGGACTGATGGTGACAGTGCTTCTTTGGACACTGGGATGGATCCATGATGGCAGATGGGCTGGTGGAACCGGTCCCAACGTAGGATATCAGAGAACTGCCACCTAGAAAACAGAAGTAACAATTCAAAGACAAAAAAAAATTAATTTGGCACTAATTTGAGCTATAATTTTAGAAAACGTTTGAGTGCTCTACCCCCCCCCCCTCCCTCCCAAAAAGCGCCCCACCTACAAAAACGCCTCGAAAATAATTTACAGGCGTAAAATAAATTTAATCATAGCCCACGGAGTGCACATAAACTATAGCAAAAGCAAATTAAAAGTAAGCTATTAATGCAAATCCAACTTCAGCAAGATGTCAAATCACGCCCTACCAGGGTGCATATCGGCGTATCCAGAATTTTGAAAAGGGAAGGGGCACAATCCTAAAGCGTGCGGGGGGGCGTAAGTGTTCCGCCAAAAAATGCCCAAATTTGTACAAAAGTTGCTAAAATGTTGTTTTTGGCGGACCCCCTGAATACGGCACTGCCACTAAGTCCCACCCGAACCTGACCACTTCGACAGGGATATCCAAGCAAGCCCACCCCCCCCAAAATTGACCTCCCCTCACAAAAATGCCTTCCTCCCGAAATCGCACCCTCCCGGGATTTTTGCCCTCCCCCGGTTTTTTGGAGGCTCAAATTTTTGCCAAAAAAGGCAAATTTTCACAAATTTTCCGGCTTTGCCAGACATTTTTTCGTCAACATAGCTATTTTTAGCTTAAATCGTAGCATTTTTGAGAACCTTTAGCGTTGCACCATGCATACGCCAAAAAAATACCATTTTTGGCTCATTTCTGTAAAAAATCTGCCCCCGAAAATTCACCCCCCCCCCCCTCGGGAAAAATCCCTAAAAAATACCCTGCTAGAGCCAGCTCCAAACTACAAAATAATCCGTAGAAAGCACATCCAATCGCAAGAAAATACCAAAATTCAGACATTTTTGCTCCAATTCATTCATTCAGCATTCAACCTTGGAGGACTGTCCTCTCCCAAAAAAACAGACAGAACCTACACACCTCCAGCAGCAGAGGATTTTCTTGAACTGGAACTGACAGCCAGAGAATCACCAGAGGCGGCCGAATAGGCCGACGAAGAAACGACTAGGCTTGTGCTGGACGTCGTAGAACCAGGGGGAGATGACGGCTGAAAATTGGGGGTGGGGGAACCACTCCCCGCAGCAGCAGAAATAGCCGAATGGGGGGAGCAAATGGAACAGATCATACCATAGCTGCTGTTGTTGGTGTTGGAGGGACTAGTCGCACTACTGCTGCTTGCAAGGGAGGTACTGGAATTCTGATGATAGCAGGCGGATACTGTAGTACTAGTACTAAAACCAGTACCAGCACCACTACTAGTAAAGTTAGTATTATGGTTCTGGTGATAATGATGATGATCTAGTGATGAGGATCGACTGTTCTGACCAGAAGAGCTGCGGGGTGGGGGATGGACCACAGTGGTCAGAGAACCATTTGAGATGACCTCATCGGAGAAGTGGCCAGTGGTCTGTTGCACCGTGGCTGACCCCTGACCCCCTGGTGGGGCAGGACCGGAACCGGAACCGGCGGGACCTCCGGCAGAAAATCGTCGACCCGAGCCAGAACCCCAGACCAGAAGGCCCCCGCCCCCACCCCCGGCCCCAGATTCACCGCCGCCAGAACGACTGGAAAAGGAGGAGGATAAGGCTGAAATAGAAAAAAGCAAGAAAAAAAGTTATAAAAGGATAATTTCCAAAAAAAACCAATTGCACGACTATACAGCCGTGACATTTATAGTATCGCATAATACGGACCGCCCACGCATATAAGGATAAAATGACAAAAAATTTAAAAGAAAAAACACTCCATTGACAAATTACAGATATCAGCGGTGCACTTGTCTTCCAGCTACGAGTCAACGTGTAAAAGTCAACGTCTAACAAGAAATCTGTTCAAAGTTGATAGGGCTAAATTTTAGCTTAACATTAGGTACAACTTTAACTCTAGAAGAGGAACACGTCATAGAAGCAATTAGTGATGGGCACTGGATATCCGGATAATTTTTATATCCGGATAATATCCGATTTGAGAAAAATATCCGGATATCCGTGTACATTTCAGTCAAAACGATGAAAAATTAGCAAATTTTTGACAAAAATTTCAAAAATTTTAAATTATTTTTTAAAAATTCCTCTAAAAATATTTTTGAAACGAAGGTTGCGGCTTGGTTGCATGATAGACATTCACAGCCAGCCGAAAAATTGACAGAAAAATTGAAAATTTAACTGCAAAATCGAAAAATTTTCTTGAAGTTAAGTTTGGAATAGGCGGATAGATATCCGGATATCCGTTAACGCAAAATAGGCGGATATCCGGATATTAAAAAATATCCGGTGCCCATCACTAGAAGCAATATTGTCATAGCTCACAAGAAAAAATGTTAAAAGATCAACGAAAACGACAGAGGGTGGAACATACACTTGTTACTGTTGTTGTTGGTGGAGTTGTGTGAAAAGTTTGTGACACCAACCCTCTGATCTACGGGGAGGGCTTCGTCCAATAGCTGCATGTAATATCCATTCTCCTTGGCTATCTCTCTCTGTTTTCTCTGAAAAAGAAACAGGGGAAACACGGAAAAAACTGAAAACGGAAACAGAAAATATTAAAGGAAAAATATACAATTACACAAAAAAAATTAAATACTTAAAGGAAATGTACAGAACAATCCAGTGTAAGGACCTTTGAAGGTTGTTTTGCTTCACGTGGTTGGGTATCAATTTCATTGCTTTTAACCGTGCGAAAAAAAGGCGATCTATTATATATATATATATTGAAAAATTTCAAGGTCTACAAGGCCCATGTTTTTTCGAGAGGTGCTGAACTGTTACACATCACTTTAGAGTAGAGTAAAGGGAGCCGATAAAGCAGCCGAAAAAGATTTACAAGGGATGCAATAAAAATCAATAAAAATCATCAACACTGTTTTGGAAATTCATGTTTTGGACTTTGATATTTTATTACTATCTACACGAGTGTTATCCGAGTATGCACCGTACTAAACACAATAGACTCCGCGTACGAAACCTAAGAAGTTCACCCACATGGAAAATGTAACATTATTTCATGTATTCCAATTTTGTTACTTCAGGAAAAACGGTCACTTTTTCTATTATTGTCCGTATTGGAATCAGAGAAAACTAATGAACACCTACTGTTAGTGATAAAGGTTAAAAATTCAAAAAATCCCTTTCAAAAGTATCGGTAAAGGTTAGAACGAGATAGGACCGGGGTCTAAACACCGGCAAATAGCTAGAAAACATAAAATTGGCCAAACCAGACGAGACTGGAAAACTTAAACTTACAAGCCTGAATTTGTAGCTGACATAGCTTTTTACACCAAAGCCCAGCGTTACCACCGGGTAGCCAATGCTGTAACAACAACAACAGTGATAAAGAACAAGCATATATATAATACGTAAACAATACTCAACAGAAACTCCACTTAAAATTAATTTTTCTCTATTAATTAATTTCTAAAATTAATTTCTCTATAAAATTAATTTTTCGAAACTTTTAGGCGACAGCCAAAAATTGTTTAGGGCTGGCCGAAAAGTGGGGAGAAGGCAAAGCTCCAAGGTATAGAGAAATACTAAATATATATGTATAGTCAAGCGGGGAAAAAACCCATTCTAATATGCGGGAAAAACCCACCTCCAGTGTGGGCTTACCGGTATGAGCTATATAGGATTTTAATAGCCTATCTTGAAGAGCGTCAAAAATAACCCTAGAGGCTGCATTATTGTTGTTCCCGCTGCTTCCCTGCAAATTTTTTGACTTTGAAATTTTCAAAAATTTTGGTCCGTCCAAGTGCCGAAATTTGGCAAACTTTGGCTGGCCACCCTGAACTACTGGCAAGACCTAGACCAAAGCGGATTGTATGTATGTGTAGGGCATCTGTTGGGCTTCATGATGATATATGCCACACTGCTCTAACCCCTCCGGTGCGACCTGGGGGTGACCTAGAGTTGGCGGGAAAAAACCCATCGGCGGGGAAAAACCCACTTTTCAAAATTGAATATTTTTCTAACCGTTAGCAGGAAAGGTCAAACTAATACATACATTTGTTTAATAGAGCCTATAGATTAAATTGGTATAGGTTTTACCCGGGTTCGTTCTGTTATGGATGGTCCAGGGGGTCTAAATCGGACATGGTACCATTCCAAGCCAAAATTTCAATTTTGGCCAAAAATGCTTATTTTTGCCTTAAAATGGGTCTAGTTTGGCTCTAAATACAGGAAAAACACGTTTTCTACACGACAGGATGCTTAAACTGCCAAAAATAAACACTTTTAAAAAATTTCCAAAATTTGCCTATTGTTGTTGTTGTTGTTGTTGCCTATCCAAACGTGTTAAACATACAAAATTTTCAAAATTCAATTTTTTTCTGAAATTTTTCAAAAATGTTGGTATTTTTCGATGTAGACCTACTAAAAACAACCCGCTCTTTCGAATGGCACCGTCAAAATTGTTCTGGCACGCTTCCAGCAAAAAATCCGGGTGGGTTTTTTCCCGCCGATGGGTTTTTTCCCGCATTGGGTTTTTCCCGACACGGAAAACTTTAATTTCTCCATAACGGCAGGGTCTAGAGAGACAAACTATACCTCATTCGAAAGCTTAGGGCAAACCTAATTAAATATAGTATCAAAGTCGTGCTAACCCAAACCAGTCGAAAGTTCTGGTCCAAGAAAAAAAGTGTGTTTTTCCCGCTTTTCCAGCCTAAGCCGATACATAAAAGGCATTTAGAAATATTAAATTTTCAAAATTAATTTAAAAATTCAAAAGGCCTAAATTTAAATTGTAACTCCACAGTGACACCGTTTAAAATTTGGCAGTATAACCTTAGTTTAGTGTAAAAAAGTTGTTCAGATTCACAAAATGTTTGTCATCAGATTTTTTGGCGGACGCGAAAAAATTACAACTTCTCTCATTTTGCACAATTAACTTTGATGTGAAAAATCCGTAGACAAAGTTAGCTACAGTATCAGCAAAGCTGGTCTAACGTGAAAATTGATAACAGTTTGCACCTTGAAAAGGCTTGAAAAGGTGCATGAAATTAAGTACGTCAACTCAAAATAACATACGTAGTTGCCGAAAGGGCCTTTTCAAGAAAGGCTAGAGTAGAGTAGAGAAGAGTAGAGTAGAGTTATTGCCGTTTTAACTCGTTTTAACTCCACTCAAGCTGGACTTTCCCTCTTTTAACTCTTTCATGAAAAGGATCTAGTTAATTTTAACTCTACTCTACTCTTTCTTGAAAAAGGCCTTAAGACCATCTTTCCTTTTCATACGTACCAATGAGCTGCAAAGGGCCTGCAAAGATCCAATGTAAAGGACATATTTTTCAGTTCTTTCAATCGAACAGAAGCCTCTATGTAAATGAACAGACACCATAGGCAGACGGTTGGCAGGCAGACACCACGTTCTATAACACGTCACAGTTTTAGTCCAACAATGGACAATAATGTGTTGTTAAAAAGAGCTATGACGAAGAAAACTTAACGAACTTCTAACGTCTACAGACAGCACCCTATAGCCTAGGCCTGAAAAAAACCGGGTTTCAGGGGGGTTGAGCCCCCCCACAATTTTTTAGGCGAGCGCGCTGCCATCTGAGCTACGGAAGCACAGTCGCATCAAGCTATGTCAGAGTTCGTGAAGCTTGCCAGATGTGAACTGACACAATTGTACGAAGATTATCACAAAATCTTTAACGGAATTAATTTAGAGCCTAAACTTGGAGGAACCAAGACTTGCTAGAAAACTTTTAAAATTCACAAGTAAACAAGTTAGAGAGCAGAAAATATACAACGAAACAAAATGCGGGTATGCTTTAAATCAATTTCCAATGATACATAATATATATACTTCAATCAACGTCTAAAGGGGTTGCGTCCTCCGCCTAAAATGCTTCATGACACCTTCATCCTAAAAATTGGACTAGCAAGAGTGTCACACGTAAACACAATTAATTATCCTATTCTCACGTAAACACAAAGCCATACATCTATGCATATACAACAGCAAGTAGAAAAAATGTTCAGATGGAGCATGAAAAATGCAAAAGATGTATCCATCCGCACAAGCCCGCACCTAGGATTTGAAAAGGGAGGGGGTCCAAGGTAAACGGGTGGGGGTCCCCAGAAGTTAAAACATTTTTGCTTTTTTGCCAAAAAAACAGTACATTGGACTAGAGGGGAAAATGCCCTAGACGGGCATGCAGTGGCTAGAATAGGGAAAGAAGGAAGGGCGGAAAAATGCCAATATAATTGACAGTCGGCGCTGAAAATGACAGAAACTAGATTCAGCGCCAAATAGGGAAAACAGTCGGCGCTGAAAATTATAGAAACTAGATTCAGCGCCGAATAGGGAATGCAGTCGGGTAGCGTGGAACAGGCAATTTCTCCGTCCATCCTATTCGCGTGAACTGCTCTGCACTACCTGAGAACGTGGTATATATTGCGTTTGTAATGAGGCAGGCTACAGTCATATCGTTTGTGTAAGCAAAGTCTGCTTTTGAAGAGTAGAAAGTTCGTTGTTGATTGTGGATCATGAACTAACGCAGTTAACATTAAGCGTCATTATGTGAACGAAATGTGGTGTAGCTAGCTAGCTTTGTTCTTTAACATAAAGTTAAAGCCGGAACGCTGTCTTTTGCATAAAGTACATAAAGTACATTGTCTATTAGTATTCGTAGTTCCAACTGGAAATACTCTGTTACGCATTTGGACTTTTAATAATTTCGCTCTTAATAGTAGTCTAAAACAAATTAAAAGTGTCATTGATCGTTAAAAATGTTGATTTGGAAAAGCCGATAAAAGTATGTGCCAAAATGAAATCTTAATCCTGTCCTATATTAAGACATTAAAACGTGATGTTAGTAGATATGCTACAGTCGCGAGGCTCAAGTAAGTCTAAAAGTAGACAACTCAGGGACAATTTCTATATTGCTGTTTAAGATAAAATTGCACGCGAAAGCAGGCGCTCATATCAACATATTGTAATTTACGCGCGTAGGTATAAAACTCATTCACAGTTAATGAGATTACCGTATCGAAGGTAACATTGTTAGAAAAATGAACCGTTGAGCTGGATATATCGCAATTCACGCGAATAGGATGGACGGAGGAATTGCCTGTTCCCGCTACCCGACTCATTTGATACCAAACTTGGCTACTTTTGGAAAAATCTATTTTTGGGTATTTTGGACCGGCTCGACCCTGGTCATGGCGCCACAGGCAGGTGGGTCCACTTTGGAGGGGTCCTCCAATGACAAAAAATGTTTGCCTCACCAAGCGCTTTCATTTGATACCAAATTTGCAAACTTTTCGAAAAATCGATTTTTGACCGGCCCTCACCCCTGACCAGGGCACCACACCTCGCAAGGGACACTTTAGAGGGGTCCTCTAATGACAAAAAATGTTCGCCTCACCATGGGCTTTCATTTGATACCAAACTTAAAAAATTATCAAAAATTGCTTTTGGACCGGTCTGGACCCTGGTCAGGGCGCCACAGGCCGCTGGGTCCACTTTGGAGGGGTCCTCCAATGACAAAAAATGTTCGCCTCACCAAGATCTTTCATTTGATACCAAACTTGGCCACTTTTGGAAAAAACTATTTTTGGCCATTTTGGACCGGTCTGGACCCTGGTCAGGACGCCACAGGCCGCTGGGTCCACTTTGGAGGGGTCCTCCAATGATAAAAAATGTTCGCCTCATCAAGGGCTTTCATTTGATACCAAACTTGGCCACTTTTGGAAAAATCGATTTTTGGCCATTTTGGGCCCGGTCCCCGGTCCGGACCCCTGGCCAGGGCGCCACAGGGGTCAGGGCAAAACCTACTATAGCCTATGCTGTAGTGCTCCCGCAGCCCACCCTAAATCCCAAATAAGAGAGACCTGCTCACTGTAGATATTTCTGTAGAAGAGGTTAAAGTTGGAGTTGCGACACGGTAGGGCCCACCACCATCAGGGTGCCCCCAGCCACATGGATAGGTCGTAGAGCGAAACTAATGGGCCATTTAGACTCACCATATAGGGGTTCCTATTCGAATACGAAACCTCAGCCCAGCAGCTCTTATGTATAGGGCTGCCTACTCCGCAGGCCCAGACCCCCCTTTTACACGTTAACTAGTGACCCCTGGCCAGAAAACTACAGGGGACAGATCCAAAATTCATATACCCCATGGCAATTAGGGCCATGGGGCCATGCTCCTCGCCGAACCTCAGACCCATCGGCCTGCCCCAGTTCAAGTTTACTTGAACAGAAGGATTGACCATTTTGGAAAAACACTCTCCGAAAAAATCGAAATCCTGCTATGTACACAGACCTATGGGGGGCCCTACCTACTCCATACTCATTTCCCCAAAACTGGGGGGAAAAGTTGTTCAAAAAAACCCTATATGGTATAGAAAATCTAAGACCTCCGACCCCGGGGGGGGGGGGGAATGGCGAGAAAATCGTGCATTGAAAAATTGAATCTGTCATATCTCAAAAACGGCTCGGCCGATTTTGCTCAAATTTGCAGAGCATGGACCCCTCGTGAAGGGCTTTCTACTGGCACAATATGAAGGCTCTACCTCAACTCCTCCGCCGGCAACAGGGAAAACTATGTTCCAGCACTACACAATGCGCCTTTTTTCCCTGCGCTGACGCGCACTACCTGGTGTACGCATTTCTTGTAAAAGGTAATTTATCGTGCCGAATGCGCGAAAAATCTTTTAAAAACCCCCAAAAAGGGGGATCCAGACCACATGAACCCCCCCTCCCCCCCTTGGTGCGGTCTATATCCGCTTCCCTGAACGTTCGTTACGTACGTATATACATACCTGCATGCCAAACATATTGCACCCAGACATAGGTAGAGGCCAGAAAGAAAAGCCATTGGACCGGAATGAACAGGAAACAGACAACGTCCGACGTGGCCGCTATGCAGACAAAGAATGCCGAAAAGGCAAAACCCTGATAGCGAAAGGAGTCATAGACGCTGCGCAGGAACAGCCAAAAGGGCCACAAATATTCCAGTCTAAATTCCAGCAGAAAGTCTGTCATCAGAATGCTGCCCCAGACCAGCAGAAATTTCACATAGATCAGCGTTCTACAAATGCAAATATACGTATACAATATCATTATTACAAGTATGAAAAATGCTCCTTGCAGTCGCATGAAAAAGTTAATATGAGCTATGATGGTCAACATTTAAATGTGTCAAGGACAAGATTTAAAATGTTTAATATGAGCCAACATCTAAATAAGTAGAGGACAAGATGTAAACGGCTAATATGAGCCGCTACGTTTCTCTTGGGCTCATATTGACGCTCATTTAGCTTTTGCTTACTTTTAATCCAACACTGAAATGGCTTGCATGAATAACGACGCATAAACATTAATTTTGCAAAGCTGTACGTAAATGTTTTCTTCTCCACCGCTACATCCAAGTACAAATTTAAGGCCACCACATAAAGTCAACAAAACGAAACCGAAGTCCAATCTAATGAAGAAACGAAAATGTGGAACTTACACATGTTGTGAAATCTTGAGAAATCACATTTGAAGTTATCATCGCAATCATCACATTAATTCAATATTCCCAAGCCAATCAAATCGTTTATAAACACTGATGCTTATATGCCAACCGTAAACTGTATATGTTTGCCATTTTAGTCGCGTCAATATGAGCCCAAGAGAAACGTAGCGGCTCATATTAGCCGTTTACATCTTGTCCTCTACTTATTTAGATGTTGGCTCATATTAAACATTTTAAATCTTGTCCTTGACACATTTAAATGTTGACCATCATAGCTCATATTAACTTTTTCATGCGACTGCAAGGAGCATTTTTCATACTTGTCCTCAGTCTAGTTTTTGGGAACGCTACCATAACTGTGGCAGTAGCAATCACAAATTCCACCAGTGAATTCCCCATACCCAATAAGCTTTGCATGCAAAATTTCAGCCTTTCAGCTATCTCCAGTAGCTTGAACCAGGAACTGGTTCAACTTTGAACCAGTTGAACCAGATCTGGCCAGCCATGGGTCAGATCAGCAAAGTAACACCACTAGTGAATTCCCCATGCCCAATAACCTTTGTATGCAAGATTTCAGCCTTTCAGCTATCTCCAGTTGCTTGAACCAGGAACTGGTTCAACTTTGAACCAGTTGAACCAGATCTGGCCAGCCATGGGTCGGATCACCAAAGTTACACCACCAGTGAATTCCCCTTGCCCAATAACCTTTGTATGCAAAATTTCAGCCTTCTAGCTATCTCCAGTTGCTTGAACCAGGAAACTGGTTCAACCTTGAACCAGTTGAACCAGATCTGGCCAGCCATGGGTCGGATCACCAAAGTTACACCACCAGTGAATTCCCCTTGCCCAATAACCTTTGTATGCAAAATTTCAGCCTTCTAGCTATCTCCAGTTGCTTGAACCAGGACCTGGTTCAACCTTGAACCAGTTGAACCAGATCTGGCCAGCCATGGGTCGGATCACCAAAGTTACACCACCAGTGAATTCCCCTTGCCCAATAACCTTTGTATGCAAAATTTCAGCCTTCTAGCTATCTCCAGTTGCTTGAACCAGGAACTGGTTCAACTTTGAACCAGTTGAACCAGATCTGGCCAGCCATGGGTTGGATCACCAAAGTTACACCACCACTGAATTCCCCATGCCCAACAACCTTTGTATGCAAGATTTCAGCCTTTCAGCTATCTCCAGTAGCTTGAACCAGGAACTGGTTCAACACTGAACCAGTTGAACCAGATCTGGCCAGCCATGGGTCGGATCACCAAAGTTACACCACCAGTGAATTCCCCATGCCCAGTAACCTTTGTATGCAAAATTTCAGCCTTCCAACTATCTCCAGTAGCTTGAACCAGGAACTGGTTCAACTTTGAACCAGTTGAACCAGATCTGGCCAGGCATGGGTCGGATCACCAAAGTAACACCACCAGTGAATTCCCCATGCCCAATAACCTTTGTATGCAAAATTTCAGCCTTCCAACTATCTCCAGTAGCTTGAACCAGGAACTGGTTCAACTTTGAACCAGTTGAACCAGATCTGGCCAGCCATGGGTCGGATCACCAAAGTAACACCACCAGTGAATTCCCCATGCCCAATAACCTTTGTATGCAAAATTTCAGCCTTCTAGCTATCTCCAGTAGCTTGAACCAGGAACTGGTTCAACTTTGAACCAGTTGAACCAGATGAACCAGGCGAGATACGGTGTCGGCACTATGCTCATCGTGTTCAGCGACCCCGATTTACTATATATGGGTACCACCCCAAGGCCGAAAAACGCTGTTTTTGCCCGTTTTTAGACTATTTTAAAATTTTCGGACATAGAAATTTTTCAGCTTGAAGGTGTCCAAAAACGCTATTTTTTCCATTTTTGACCATCTATAAAAATCGAACCAGATTGAAATTCGGAAAAAAAAACATAAACTTGCTAAGTACCATTGCCTAGATATTCAAAAAATAGTATAGAAAAATTTTTCCTATGGGCCGTTCGAAAAATCGAGTTAACACAAAATTGACAAAAATCATGCTGAATACAGAGAAAAAACCCCACTTTCAAACCCGTAAGAGAAAGTCGATTTTTTCAAAGTTCATTTTTCCGGGCAAGTTTAGTATCATTCGAAAGCTCTCGGCCTGGAGATTTCAAAAATGTACATATTAGCTCTTAATTCCTTCCCGTTAATTAGTTATGCCTAATTAGCACTTTTCAAAATCCGCAAAGTGTTTTATAGGGATATTAGGGGCGGGACGAGAAAGAGGGAAAAGGGGGGGGGGAAAAGAAAGAGAGGTGGAAAATTATAATAGGAGGGAAAAAATAAAAAAAGGGGGGTGAGGGGGAGGGGAGGGGGGTGGGAAGGGCGCGTTGGGGGTATGGGGGGGTGGGTCAGGCTTCGAGACTTTTATTTTTTCCCCTCTATATCCCAGAAGAATGTCATTAGCTTCATATAATGTTTGGTTATAGGTATCCTGTCTGAATCTATTTTAGCTCAACACGTATTATAAGGTATATATGTGAAGGGGGGCTCTCCGAGCACCCCTAAATCATAAGACACACACTGCAAACTTGAAACAAATGCATAAAGCTCCTGTTAACCGGTATTCTTCAAGTCTTCAGTATCGGCTTACTGTACACAGCACTTATACAATAAAATACACAGCTGATGTGTAAAAATTTGATGTGTGCTTATATACCCACGGATTGACTTTACTTATTGTATCAAGACCACACGTATGTCATGACAATTACGTGTACATGCGAATTTGAAAAGTGAAAAATAATTAACTCAACTTAGTATCCTCGCGTCAATATGAGCCCAAGAGAAACGTGGCGGCTCATATTAGCCAGTTACAGCTTGTCCTTTACCGATTTAGATGCTGGCTCATATTAGACGTTTTAAATCTTGTCCTTGACATATTTAAATGTTGACCATCATAGCTCATATTGCATTTTACATGCGACTGCAAGGAGCATTTTTCCTACTTATCCTTCTTCCAATATTTGGGAGCGCTGCTCTTAGGCAGAAGTAGTCTGCAATTTATTACTCCCAGAAGATTCTCTATTCCAAACAATGACCACTGTCTTCGGGGGTTTGACCACTGGTCAATAGACCACCTAGCCCGTAGCAACCAGTGGTCACTTCCGTCGGGTCTGAAAATATGCTCATTGAAACGAGCGTAGTCGATTTACTATATATGCCCCCAACCGAAACCCCGAAAAACGCTGTTTTATGGGGTTTGACCCAGGGTTTTTTTTGGTTTCACGATTTGCGCCAATGCTGCGTCAGGGAAAATTTTATTGCGTCAGGAACTGGGGTCACTGCGTCAAAAATAAAATTTATTTTTAAACGATTTAATAAGTATTTTCAACATTATTTTAATGTGTAACCAATGTTTAACTATTTAACCGTCAATACACAGCATTAAACACATTTTCCACCTGTTTTTCAAATTTTGCATCTTTAAAGTAGATTTTAATGTGTGAAGCATTAAGATCAAGAGAAAGAACCAACACGGGGGGTCTGGGGGCGGAGCCCCCAGAAGTTGAAGAATTTTTGCAGTTAAGACTCTCCCAGGAATTAATTTAGAGCATTTTCGCGACCAGTTGATGTGGTATTAAGTATGGCCGGTTGTTGCAATATCGAATGTATATATATTAAAATCTTTTTAAGTGCTACATCTGCAAGACTTGCAAGCTGTTCCCGCTGCTACATGCGCCCTTATATTCAATGATTAAATAAAATATTAGTTTGTCAGTCATCTTAGCACTCAGCGAGAAGTAAGAAGGCAGACATGCGGGGGTCTGGGGGCGCAGCCCCCAGCAGAAAATTTTTAGAAATATTTGTTTGAAACGTTTGAAACACAATTTTTCCAGCAAGTTTGCACAATTTTGCCTCTAGTTGAAGTTCAAATCCAGCTGCGCCAGGCTTGCGTCAGGGTTAATTTCATTTGCGTCACACGAAAAAAATTTGCGCCATGACGCAGCCCCTGACGCAAGAAAACCATGGTTTGACCACTGGTCAATAGGCCACCTAGACCATAGTGACCAGTGGTCACTTCCGTCGGTTCTGAAAATATGCTCATTGAAACGAGCGTAGTCGATTTACTATATATGCCCCCAACCAAAACCCCGAAAAACGCTGTTTTAGTGACTTTTCCCAACTTTGACCCTAACTTTGACCGTGGGCGAGGTGCCACGGGGCCATGCTGACCAGTGGTCACTTCGGGCGGTTTCGACAGTATGCTCATCGTGTTCAGCGACCCCGATTTACTATATATGCGCACCACCAAATGGCCAAAAAACGCTATTTTAGACGACTTTTTGACAATTTTCTGTGTTGGGACCTCGAAGTCCAAACGTCGATTTTTCCATTTTTGACCATCTGTAAAAATCGACCCAGAGCGAAATTCGGAAATCAAACATAAACTGGATCTGGACCATCGCCTAGATAATCAAAAATTAGTATAGAAAAATTTTTCCTATGGGCCGTTTGAAAAATCGGTGTGCGCAAAAATGGCCCTATAAAAGTGGTCGATACAGAGAAAAAACCCCCACTTTTAGACTTGTGCGCTCCGCGCACCCTCATGATAATACGTACAATCATATTCATCAGTTTGTCATCAAAAACACAACATGAAAATTACACAACAATTTTCGACTATTACAGCACCATAGTAGCTAACAAAACAACATAGCAAATCGGAAACGCGCTCCCTACTCACTATGAAACGGCGCAGGATATATATATATATATTTCCACAGAGGGACCCTCTCCGAAATCCACCACTCCAGATTTTTGTTTCACACAGGGATTTTTTGGTTTCCCAATTTTTTGCCAAGAGGCACATTTTTCATAGATTTTTACGTAAAAACTGTAAGGTGTTGGTCGAAATCTAGGCATTCTTATGAAGAAGTTTTTGCATTTTTCGATTCAAAGACCGTGCCAAAGGAAAACGTTTTTGGCTCTTTCTTGCAAAACATCTCCCCTCCCCAAACCCGAAAAAGTCCCCACCTCACTTATATATATAAGAAGCCAAGCTGCTATTGGACATTACTGCGACAAGTTTTTAAGGACAAAAATTTCGAAAACTTTCCGGCTTCGTCGGAAGTTTTTAATTTAAAATCGCCGATATATATTGGTATTAAAACTGAAAATTTGAGTAAGTTTCAACTTACATGATAATATGTATATAATAGCAGTATACGTAAACAACAGGCAATTTTTCTCGCATACGTACGTATATATGTCAGTTCATGTTACTCCCACCCCACCCCAATTTATTTTAGCCTAGAAAAACCGTTTGAATAAAAAAACGGTGACATACCCACTGCAAAGGCCTTCCCCAATTCGGCCTTTCTTGACGCCGCGGCGAAGCTTAGTTCCGTCAAAGTTTCTAGCCCGTTTCATATTGCACCATTATCCGTTACAGGAAACTACTAAGGAATTAAAATGCTCTGTTAATGAGGTTTCGCTGGCTAAAATAGAAAACGATATAATATAATGGGCGCACCCAGGGGGGATTTTGGGGGTTTCGACCCACCCCCCCTTTTGTCCCACCAGAAGGCAAACATTGAGCGATCTCACTTTTTAAAATATTCGTCACCTGCGGCTTCTTCTATTTCAAATTTTAAAAGTTTAGACGCCCGCGGCGCTATTTTATTTTAAATTTTAGAATTTTTCGCGTCTGCGGCGCTTTTGTAGCTAAAGCGGTTTAATTTTTCGCGCCTACGACACTATTCTATCTCGATTTCTAAAAATTTTTGCGCCGGCCGCGCTTTTCTAGCTCAAGTTTTTTCAATCGCTGTGCCTGCAGAGCTTTTTATTCAAATCTTTTCAAAAAATTTCTCAACTTTTATTAAAATCTTGTTAAAGGTTTCCATTACGGATTTTTCATAATTTCAAAAATGTCTCAACTTCTGGGGGGCTCCGAGTCTCCGCGACTCTGAGTGGGCTACTGACAATTCCCAAATTTCATCACTTGTGGTGAAAATTCTTGCCGCCACCCCACCCCACACTAAGAACCTTGGCGAAAGCAAATTTTTTTGGGCTTTTGCGAATATTCGAATAAAACTCCAAAAATATGCCCCCAAGCATACCACGGTATATATGGGGCGTGGTTGGTATCTCGCGAAATTGGACTTCCCTTTCCAGAAAATATAAATTTACCTCTCCCCGCCCGAACCCGCCCGCTCCCGCGACATTTTGCTTCCACTTTGGTTTCTGCTTCGACTTTGCTCTATTTCTGGAAAACCACATTTGTGGCAAAAATAACAAAACATTTAAAAAATTTTCCGTTTTTGGATCTTCAAAAATATTCAAAAATAAAGTCTTTGGATCAGCTGGCTTATTTTTACTGGGGGTGGGGGGGGGGTCCCCCCACTCGGCAACCTCCCCCCCCCCCCCCATTCGAGGTCCCCCCATACATTCTGACCTCCCTCCCCATAACCCAAAAAATTGCCAGATTTCACCATTTTTACTCTAAATTTTCAAAAAATTTTCCGGCGTCGCCGGAATTTTAACGAAATTTTCGCTATTTTAGTGTAGAAAACACCTAAAATTTGTCATTTTTAGCGATTTTTGGCAATTTTTAAACAAAAAACGAAAACATTTGCAAAATTTGTTCCAAAAATATGCCCCCCCCCACTTTTGGTGAGCCCCCCCCATCGAGGGGAGGGGCAACTTTGAGCCCCCCCATCGCCCCCCCCCCCCCCCATAAATTTTGGCCTAAGAATAAGCCAGCCAGGACAGTTGTCCATCAGAGAGATGCTCCAGTCAATTTGGAATCCGATATAGGCAGGGTTCATGCGGACTTTTCAGTTTCAATTTCCAGGTTTTTCCAGGTTTTTCAAAGTTTTCAGCGGCAATTTTCCAGGTTTTGTATTATTAAATTTTGATCAAATTCGCGTAAATCTGGAGCATTTTTGGGGTACCAGGAAATTAAAACCAGCGACGAACTGTACCCATGCCCGACAACCAGACCCCTGTCACAACATAATTTAAGTAATGGTAAATCTGGGCCGGGTTTTTCCGGCTTTAAACTGCTTCTGGAGCGCTAAAAAGGGCAAATTTTACTGGATTAAAGCGTTAAACAGTACTTTAAAGCTACAAATATAAATCTACACCGCTTCAAAAATTTTTTAGAATTTTTCAATTTTTTTAATATATTTCGAAAACTTTCGGAAAATTTTTCGCAAAATTCTCATAAATATTTGAACTTATCAGGTCATCCGGTGCCCATCGTGCAACTATTGGCATTTTCAATCAAACTTTTGAAAATATGAAGGATAAACATAGGTTAAATCTTTACAAACCTTCTAATTCGTTAAAATCGAATAAAGTAGTATTAACGTGTTAAAAATACAAATCGAGTGTTAAGCAGTGTAAAAACCTCTTGAAAGTCTAAAAACTACATGACTAACGAATGTAAAATTGTTTGTAATCTTTTTACTTTTTTACAATTTACATTCCTAGTAGATATTTTTAACTTCAACGGAGTATATATATATATTTATCCGCTTTATAAACGAAATAAAAGCACTTAACATCGAGTTAATGTGTCTTTAGCTGATTTCAAATCAGATTAAAGAGTCTTACCCTGGACTGCATCAACCTAAGTTTCAGAATAGCTGCGGAATAGCAGAAGGCTAAGTCCAATTTTTGAATGGAAAACTAGTAGTTAGTCTTCTGCTATTCCGCAGCTATTCTTAAACTTTTTGGTGCAGTCCAGGGTTAGCCTCATTTTACGCACTGTGCAAATATAGATACGTAGGGAAGGGAGGGGGGGGGGGGGGGATAGGGGCACTAGCGTAGCCAGAAAGCATTTCGAGAAGGGGAATGCCAAAATTGTCCGCAAGGCGGGTCTGGGGGAGGGACCTTCGTGGAATTTTTACAGAGCATTCTTTGGAATTAAAAATACCTAAGGCCCTAGCTCGTGTTGAAGCACCCAAATGATGCAAAAGCTAGTGAAAGTAGGTTATTTGCTACGAAATACGTATTAAGATGGTATAATGCCGAAGGCGCGAAAATGTTTTGAAAATAGGCCTTTTCCAGATGGCACGGAAAAACTTTCTGGGAGGTCCAAACTTTCGGGGGGACTTCCCCCATTCCCCCCACCCTGACGAGGCACCTGCGCAGGGGTCTGGGGGCGCAGTCCCCTAAACAAGACAATTTTTAATTTCGGAGTAAGTTTGCTCTTAAAGTTTTGAATTCTTTTGTTTGAACATTTAAGAAGATTGCGCGTATTAGTTTGCTATGTCAAGTCAAAATAGAAACATAAACAAAACATATACATAGTATATATATACATGTGCTTAGGCAGAAAATATAAGCGACTGCAGGCAAAAGAATGAATGTAGAATCGAAGAAATAAGCAGTGGTCTGGGGGAGGCAGCCCCCCCCCAAGGAAGAAGCCAGCGTCCAAACTACAGCAAATTGTCTCAAGAAATTAATTTAGACCACCCTTGAAATTCCAACTACCGAATTTTACGGCTGCGTATGTTTAATCTCGACTGCGTAAACGCGTAGAATTTACGCAAAAAATTGTGCAACCAACGGGAATTTTGGGTGAGGGAGGAACCCCTCAAAAGTATAATTTTTTAAAGCAAGACCTCCTGGATAAATTTTCAGTATAATTTTCGGTAATCGTAATTATTGGTAATGTTCGCCTTTTACGGTAAAATTTTCAAATTTCAGATAAAATTTAAAATATACAAAAAGTTTAAGGGAGGCGTGTTGCTATAAAACATATATACAATACCAAGTAGAAAACTATACGTACGTATGTACAAACTATGAGTGAAAAGCTGACAAACCAGGCTAAACAAAATCACAATTCGGGCAATTTTTTTAATTTCAATGGCAAATACAAGAAATTTGGTTAAAATTTTGGAATCAATCAGCAAATTCCAGGTTTTTCCAGGTATTTACCCAAATTCCAGGTTTTTCCAGGTATTTCCAGGTTTTTCCAGGTAGCATGAACCCTGATAAGTAGACCCCCCGAGCCACTAGGAAGCAGGGTTTTTTGAAAATCGGACCTGCGTAAATTTTGCATATTTTTGTTTTCGAGTGCGTATTTTTAATTTCGACTGCATAAAATTACAAAAATCGCTTCTCAACGTTATAAAAGCTATAAACGCCTTTAGCGTCGAATTAATGCTGTTTTTAAGAGTTTTAAACAACGTTAGGAATCTTAGCTTGAGTTAAAATTGCGTGCTCTCTCTGTGGTGTAAGAGTATGAATGAATAGGTGACGAAAAATATATAGATACGCAGGGGGTCTGGGGGGCGCAGCCCCCAGAAGTTGAAGAAAATTTCAAATTTCGGAGTAAATTTGCTCTTAAAACTTTGACTTCTTTGCCTTGAACAGTTTAATAGTTAAGCCAATATTTGGTTAGACAAACAGAGTTACTGTTCCCTTGATTGAACACATATATAAGATTTTAATTTATATACTATATCAAATCAAATATAGAAAGAAAAGCATCGCATGGTACAACGTGGGCTTAGGCAGAAAGTATAATCAACTGTAGGCGGAAGGAGAATCGAAGAGCTATGCGGGGTCTGGGGGCGGCAGCCCCCCAGAAGAAGCCAGAGCCCAAACTACGGTAAATTGTCTCAAGAAATTAATTTAGAGCACTCTAGAAATTACTACTACCGAATTTTTCGGTTGCGTATTTTGGTGCGTATTTTTGTTTTTGACTGCGTATTTTTAAGCTGACGCAAAAAAAACCGTGCTAGGAAGGGTTAAGCTTCCCACTCTTGCTATTATCTACTCTTGATATTATTAAAGCCTAGCAATACCATTACCATTCTCCATGATACTATGACGCAGAGTGGCCAAGCACAGGTTTAGTCTTTCCAAAGGCAACGAAATCTTCAATCCAGGATCCAATTTATCATATTCAGCTTTTGTGATTGGAGCCAGTCTACAATGAATTCAACAAACACATTAAGATTGCAGGTGCAGGTGGGGTTATAATAAAAATGCACAATTGAGATCTCAAATTTGCGAGCTTTTTCGTATGCAAACATTTGTAGTAATTTTCTTTGTGTAAACACCAGGGTTCGGGCTCAAATAGTTTTAAAATAAGTGACGGAGAGGCAAATAATGGGATGGTTACTAAAAAATTTTGAAGAAATTACAACACTCTGAATTCTAAGTCATGCTTCTTATTGCTCTTGCTCCTTGGGAACGTGGTAGAACGGTTCATTCAAATTTGCTAAATTCACAATTTTTACGCCAATTTACCACAACCTCTTTCATAACGCTCTGTCAAATGAACCAAAGAATTGAGCAAACCAGACCCTTTTAAAGCTTCGTGGAAATTACGGCCCGTTGCAAAAAATTCTCCAAAGGCTAGAAGTGTTTCTATAATCATCATGGTGATCGCTCCGACGAAATGAGTGTCAAAAGATTCTCCATATCGAAATGCTAGCAAGGGACCCACTTACCGTTTCTCGTAAGATTTCTCAGGTAAACCTAGGTGAGATTTTCTGAATAAGCTGATTTAAATTACACATGATCCGTTTACAGACCACTCACAGAAAGCCTCTCCTAAGTTCACTCTAATGAGAATCTTTTGCAAGCTTGGCAGAGCAGCACCGTATTAAATTACTTACACATTTGGATCACTAGAAACAGCGGAAGCAGGCACATGTCCCTGGGGAACAACAAAGGTATAATTCAAATCAGTGGTGGTCTCTGTATTATCCTCTGAGCCACAACGATCTGTTCTTGCTGCGGCTGACAACATACCACTATTGCCAGTAGTATTCGTGAAGGTACCACCAGCACTTGAATGATAACCGAACCGGCTTGGCTTAAACGGATTACGAGTTTCCAAAGGATTGCGTAGTGTACTCACTAAACACAATTGGATATTAAGTGCCATAAAACTTGCATAATAATAGGTTTTGCAATCAACGATCATTCAGCAACATTAAGCAAGTAAGCTCGAATTATGGTGGGAATAGTGAGAGCAAAGAAGGCTTAATGCTGAGTTTCTTCAATGAGTTCAATGATTGTATACTGTTTGGCCCAGAAAAGTCAGGCGGTTCACATAATCGGAGGCCCTATGCACTTTCGTAATTCGTGTTATTCTGAGACAAAAGTAGCTTGTAGCGAAAGTAAGTACGTATAAGTTTTTTAGTGCAGTAGGATATTGACGACAAGTAACAAAAATGCTCCGCACAAAAGGGGATAATATGTGTGTTGGGCCTATGTCTGTCGTTTAAATTCCGGTTGAGAAAGCAAGTATATAAATCCGACACAGCAAGTTTGGGTGGGTGGTTCTATGGCGAAAGTTGTTCAGTTCGATGCGGGCCTTCATTTGACTCAAAATTTGACCACTTTTGAAAATTTTAATTTTTGACCCAAAATCGCCTAAGTCCCCACCCCACCCCTCTACAGCCACTTTAGGTACGCACTCCTATGACAAAAGTTGCTCAGTTCGATGCAGGCTTTCATTTGGTACCAAATTTGACCACTTTTGAAAATTTTAATTTTTGACCCAAAATCGCCTAAGTCCCCACCCCTCCCCACCACAGCCCTCTACAGCCACCTTAGGTACGCACTTCTATGACAAAAATTGCTCAGTTCGATGCGGGCTTTCATTTGGTACCAAATTTGACCACTTTTGAAAATTTTCATTTTTGACCCAAAATCGCCTAAGTCCCCACCCCACCCCACCACAGGCCTCTACAGCCACTTTAGGTACGCACTTCTATGACAAAAGTTGCTTAGTTCGATGCGGGCTTTCATTTGGTACCAAATTTGACCACTTTTGAAAATTTTAATTTTTGACCCAAAATCGCCTAAGTCCCCACCCCACCCCACCCCACCACAGGCCTCTACAGCCACTGTAGGTACGCACTTCTATGACAAAAGTTGCTCAGTTCGATGCGGGCTTTCATTTGGTACCAAATTTGACCACTTTTGAAAATTTTAATTTTTGACCCAAAATCGCCTAAGTCCTCACCCCACCCCACCACAGCCCTCTACCATGGGCGCACCCAGGGGGGGGGGGTTTGGGGGTTCCGACCCCCCTCTTTTTGTCCGACCCCCCCGGGAATTTTTGGGGAGAAAGCAAAAATTGAGCTATTTTGAGTGCATAAAATTAAAAATTATGAAAATTTTTCTCGCCTGCGACGCTTTTCTATCCCGATTTTTAAAATTTTTCGGGCCTGCGGCGCTTTTCTAACTGAATTTATAAATTTTTCTCGCCTGCGGCGCTATTCTGTATTAACGTTTACAACGTTTTGGAACCTGCGGCGTTTTTTTACCTCCATTTTACTGAATTTCCGCGGCTGCGGTACTTTTCTATCTCGATTTCAAAAAAGTGCGTGCCTGCTTTTCTACACCATGTTTTTAATTTTTCGCGCCTGCGGCACTATTCTATATCGATTTTAACAATGCGCCTCGCAGAGCTTTTTATTCAAATCTTTTCACACTATTTTGCCGTTATGTCAAAGAATTTCTCAACTTTTATTGAAATCTTTTTAAAGATTTCCATTACGGCTTTTTCAAAAATTTCAAAAATTTTCTCAACTTCTGAGGGGCTCCGCCCCCCCAGACCCCCCGCGTCGGCTGGCAACGACTCTTAAATCTCGTCATTTTTGTGGCTCCCAAAACGAACTCTTTGTTGAAAACCTCGCCACCGACACCCCCCCCCCCGTAAACGTGTCAGGCGAAGGCAAAAAATTTTTTTCCGGCTCGACCCCCCCCTTTTCAAAATCCTGGGTGCGCCCCTGCCCTCTACAGCCACTTTAGGTACGCACTTCTATGACAAAAATTGCTCAGTTCGATGCGGGCTTTCATTTGGTACCAAATTTGACCACTTTTGAAAATTTTCATTTTTGACCCAAAATCGCCTAAGTCCCCACCCCACCCCACCACAGGCCTCTACAGCCACTTTAGGTACGCACTTCTATGACAAAAGTTGCTCAGTTCGATGCGGGCTTTCATTTGGTACCAAATTTGACCACTTTTGAAAATTTTCATTTTTGACCCAAAATCGCCTAAGTCCCCACCCCACCACAGGCCTCTACAGCCACTTTAGGTACGCACTTCTATGACAAAAGTTGCTTAGTTCGATGCGGGCTTTCATTTGGTACCAAATTTGACCACTTTTGAAAATTTTAATTTTTGACCCAAAATCGCCTAAGTCCCCACCCCACCCCACCCCACCACAGGCCTCTACAGCCACTTTAGGTACGCACTTCTATGACAAAAGTTGCTCAGTTCGATGCGGGCTTTCATTTGGTACCAAATTTGACCACTTTTGAAAATTCTAATTTTTGACCCAAAATCGCCTAAGTCCCCACCCCACCCCACCACAGGCCTCTACAGCCACTTTAGGTACGCACTTCTATGACAAAAGGTGCTCAGTTCGATGCGGGCTTTCATTTGGTACCAAATTTGACCACTTTTGAAAATTTTAATTTTTGACCCAAAGTCGCCTATATAAGTCCCC
>JASAND010020356.1:0-15478 GCA_030248195.1 Trissonchulus latispiculum
TTTTACTAAAAATGGCCTAAAAGTCACTAAAAATGGCGTTTTTCGGTCTTGGGGTGGTGCCCATATATAGTAAATCGGGGTCGCTGAAAACGATAGAGCATACTGCCGATACCGCCCGAAGTGACCACTGGTCAGCATGGCTCCTGTGGTTCCTCGCCCAGGGTCAAAGTTGGGAAAACTCACTCTAAACAGCGTTTTCGGCGTTTTGGTCGGGGGCGTATATAGTAAATCGACTACGCTCGTTTCAATGGGCATATCGCCGAAACCGACGGAAGTGACCACTGGTCACTACAGCTTATGGGGCCTATTGACCACTGGTCAAACGGCCTAAAACTGCGTTTTTCGGCGTCTTGGTCGGGGGCATATATAGTAAATCGACTACGCTCGTTTCAATGGGCATATCGCCGAAACCGACGGAAGTGACCACTGGTCACTACAGCCTATGGGGCCTATTGACCACTGGTCAAACGGCCTAAAGCTGCGTTTTTCGGCGTTTTGGTGGGGGGCATTTATAGTAAATCGACTACGCTCGTTTCAATGGGCATATGGCCGAAACCGACGGAAGTGACCACTGGTCACTACAGCCTATGGGGCCTATTGACCACTGGTCAAACGGCCTAAAACTGCGTTTTTCGGCGTTTTGGTAGGGGGCATTTATGGTAAATCGACTACGCTCGTTTCAATGGGCATATTGCCGAAACCGACGGAAGTGACCACTGGTCACTACAGCCTGTGGGGTCTATTGACCACTGGTCAAACGGCCTAAAACTATGTTTTTCGGCATTTTGGTCGGTGGCATATATAGTAAATCGACTACGCTCGTTTCAATGGTCATATCGCCGAAACCGACGGAAGTGACCACTGGTCACTACAGCCTATGGGGCCTATTGACCACTGGTCAAACGGCCTAAAACTGCGTTTTTCGGCGTTTTGGTAGCGGGCATAGATAGTAAATCGACTACGCTCGTTTCAATGGGCATATTGCCGAAACCGACGAAGTGACCACTGGTCACTACAGCCTGTGGGGTCTATTGACCACTGGTCAAACGGCCTAAAACTATGTTTTTCGGCATTTTGGTCGGTGGCATATATAGTAAATCGACTACGCTCGTTTCAATGGGCATATCGCCGAAACCGGCGGAAGTGACCACTGGTCACTACAGCCTATGGGGCCTATTGACTACTGGTCGAATGGCCTAAAACAGCGTTTTTCGGCGTTTTGGTTGGGCATTTGACTACGCTCGTTCCAATGAGCATATTGCCGAAACCGAAAGAAGTTACCAGTGGTCTTGCTTGACCAGTGGTCAAACCCCTTAAAACAGCGTTTTTCGGCGTTTTGGTCGGTGGCATTAATAGTAAATCGATAGCGCCCCTACATAATATGGGTATAAAGGCGTCTGCGCGGCCCCCTGGAGACCGTGTTGGCCTGGTGCCAGCTAATTAGAGGTCCGGCGGTGGTAAAAAGGTTACCATCGTAAACAACTCGAGTAGTACTACAAGTACCACCATACTTTTGGTTCGAATTCGAAACGTCGAATTTTTGCACTAGGCGATAGTTACCGTGCGTTTTTTCTCTGTGAATAACGTTGAGGGGAAATGTATTTTGGGGAAGTGTTGGAATTGTGGGGGGAATTTGGGAACAATATTATAATTTAAAATGGGGAGGAGGGTGCCCCCGGCAAGTTTTTGGTGGTTTTGGTGCTTGGTATTGTTTGGGGCTGTGCCAAGGAAAGTAGTAGGGTTGGCGTTTGTTTGTAAGTGGGGGGGATGGAGGGGGAGGGGGGATTTTAGGGGGGATTGGAGGGAAGAAGTCCCACTTTTACTAGAAATGGCATAAAAGTCACTAAAAATGGCGTTTTTCGGTCTTGGGGTGGTGCCCATATATAGTAAATCGGGGTCGCTGAAAACGATGAGCATACTGCCGATACCGCCCGAAGTGACCACTGGTCAGCATGGCTCCTGTGGTTCCTCGCCCAGGGTCAAAGTTGGGAAAACTAACTCTAAACAGTGTTTTTCGGCGTTTTGGTCGTGGGCATATGTAGTAAATCGACTACGCTCGTTTCAATGGGCATATCGCCGAAACCGACGGAAGTGACCACTGGTCACTACAGCCTATGGTGCCTATTGACCACTGGTCAAACGGCCTAAAGCTGCGTTTTTCGGCGTTTTGGTTGGGGGCATTTATAGTAAATCGACTACGCTCGTTTCAATGGGCATATCGCCGAAACCGACGGAAGTGACCACTGGTAACTACAGCCTGTGGGGTCTATTGACCACTGGTCAAACGGCCTAAAACTAAGTTTTTCGGCATTTTGGTCGGTGGCATATATAGTAACTCGACTACGCTCGTTTCAATGGGCATATCGCCGAAACCGACGGAAGTGACCACTGGTCACTACAGCCTATGGTGCCTATTGACCACTGGTCAAACGGCCTAAAGCTGCGTTTTTTGGCGTTTTGGTTGGGGGCATTTATAGTAAATCGACTACGCTCGTTTCAATGGGCATATCGCCGACACCGACGCAAGTGACCACTGGTCACTACAGCCTGTGGGGTCTATTGACCACTGGTCAAACGGCCTAAAACTAAGTTTTTCGGCATTTTGGTCGGTGGCATATATAGTAAATCGACTACGCTCGTTTCAATGGGCATATCGCCGAAACCGACGGAAGTGACCACTGGTCACTACAGCCTATGGTGCCTATTGACCATTGGTCAAACGGCCTAAAGCTGCGTTTTTCGGCGTTTTGGTCGGTGGCATTAATAGTAAATCGACTGCGCTCGTTTCAATGGGCATATTGCCGAAATGGAGGGAAGTGACCAGTGGTCACTACGGTCTATGGGGCCTATAGACCAGTGGTGTTTGGAGAGGCGAAAAAGTTTTATCCTTATACCATCCACAAACAGAGGTTGCAGCGGCCGAAGCTTGGGGCGGAGGTGAGAATTCAGTAGTACTATATATTGATATAATCAGTTTTCTGCTCTACCTACGGCACTGTTCAAGCTCCTTGTATCCATTACCGCATTGCTGGAAAGGGATCCTTTAAAATGACAGAAGGACAAGAAATAAAAATGCTCCTCTGGAGCATAAAAAAAGTAATATGGGTGATGGTGAGGTTGTAAAATCAAAAGAGGACTAGTCTTTAAAATGCTTAATATGGGGGCTAGGTTCAAAAATAGAAGAGGACTAGGTTGTGAGCGAATTAATATGGGCACAGCTTCGCCGAACAACCCATATTCGCGGGATTTCACGCTTCGTCTTAACTTCTGTCGCATACAGAGCTATCAGTGTCAGTCAGTAATAAGAAATTTAAGAAGTTGAATACTCATTGAATATATTTAGTTGTATGCATACACTGTTAGACTTGCTAGGAATATATACTTAAATTATCATTATGTGGTCGTGTTGAACTGCAGCAAGCAACGAGATGAGATCTAAGGACATCATGCTAAAGCTATTGGTTCAAGCAGGAAGGAAATAGAAGATCAGAGTCCTAAAATTATTCTTGAGATATAAATGGATAAAATGCACTGGTTAGTATAAAGAGTTTCTCAAAGAAAAAGTTTGCTAAAATAAAAGTTCCGTTACGCTCGAATACATATATACATATATACGTAGCAGTAGAGATTGTTTATGCACTATAAACTAAATGTAGCTTGGATGGATATGCATAATGATTTACGTTTATAAACCTTGAATATGGGTTGTTCGGCGAAGCTGTGCCCATATTAATTCGCTCACAACCTAGTCCTCTTCTATTTTTGAACCTAGCCCCCATATTAAGCATTTTAAAGACTAGTCCTCTTTTGATTTTACAACCTCACCATCACCCATATTACTTTTTTTATGCTCCAGAGGAGCATTTTTATTTCTTGTCCTTTACATCTGGCTTCGGGGGGGGGGGCCGCCCCCCCCCCGCCCCCCCTTAAGGTGCTGGTATTGTTTTGTGCAGTGCTTTTGTGGGTAGTTTTTGAAACGCCCTAACTTTCGCAATTTTGCGAATTGGAAAGAGCTTTATACATCATTTTAAAGCTTATAATCTGTAGATTCTCATGAAAGTACGAAACTAGTAAAAATCCGCAAAAATAGCGAAAATTTTCTGACATACTGACATCTGACCGACTGAATATTGACCAAAAAATTTTGAACATCGATTTCTCAAAACTGTGGGATCGGCCAAAATTTTTTCTTGCGCCAACCTATAAAGGACATGTGGGCCGAGGGACATTTTTTGGGATTTGGCTCAGCAGGTCTTAACGGTCAAGAAAATCCATTAAATGTGCGGTGACACAAAATTTCGCAACTTTGCATTGAGTTTTCTCGCAACTGGAGATGTTTTAGCTCAAACCAAGAAAAATGTCCCTCCGCAATAGTGCGAATTCTCATTCTGTCAAAAATCACGCGAATCCATTTGGGTAGTTTTTGAGAAATCGATGTTCAAAACAAAATAATCGCAGTTTTGCCAAAACGGTTTTTCGGCCAAATCTCTAGCTTAGAGCAACAAACTCCGGCTAATAGGTATTGATAAAATGTGCAATGAGACTGTGTATCGATCGAGTATAAATAAACCAAAATTGTCCGTACGATTTGGCAGTAATTTTGAAAAAACTGATTTTCTCGAAAACGGCCATTTTTGGACCCCAAAAATCGTTTTTTGCTTATACTGACTTAACCACTAGAGATAGCTGAAAAGTTGTAAAAGCAAAAATGTTCATTTTGGTGCCCTCTTTCCAGCCATACCAACCAATCTGGTGTCTCGACTATGTGCTAAGAGAATAATGGCAAAAACCAAAAATTTCTTATCTTTGCAC
The DNA here is from genome assembly GCA_030248195.1 of Trissonchulus latispiculum. Lineage (NCBI taxonomy): Eukaryota > Metazoa > Nematoda > Enoplea > Enoplida > Ironidae > Trissonchulus > Trissonchulus latispiculum. Next base: position 4,813 of record JASAND010020356.1, read on the forward strand.
CTAAAAATGCGGGACTGGTTCCAGAATGTTAAAAAGCACCGAAACAGTATATTTGGAAAGTTTCATCCACTTTCATAAGGAATTAAAGCCTATAGGGTCAAATTTACACAAAGCGATACCAGCACCTTAAGTGCGCCCCTGAATGGAGTATATACAAATGCACTAATTTTTGGGGCATTTTAATACAATTATTTCAGGCCTGTTGCGGTTCCTTTTATTTCCTTTTTTTCGAGACCTTCCTTTTATTTCCTTTTTTCGCCCAAAATTCCTTTTATTTCCTTTTTTTCTGGTTGACTTCAAAAAGTTTTGGAATTTACAAACTTTTAAGCAAAATTTACGTTTTTGCCCATATTTTTTTCAAAAATTTCCGGCTTCGCCGTGATGTGATCGTGTCGATTTTAATTTCAAAGTTGGTTCTATATTTTGGACGTACGTATACGTATGTTTAATAATAACTTGAGTTGGCTCTACGTTTTGTATTTTGGTCTATTTGGCTGGAAAAGTGTAGTTTTAAGCTATAGTAACGGCTGAGTTTTTGCAGTTTCTAGAGTGCACGAAATAGCAAATTTTAACGATTTTATTCTTTTCAGAACACGTATATTTTGTTACGCAACGCTAAGATTATATTAATTTTGCTGGTTGTAGGTCGTTTCCAGGACTTTGCAGAAAATTTCGAACATTATCTAAACTTCTCGTTTTATCGTTGAGATTTTCAAATATTATCTGAAATAGTTTACCATGACAGCATGTTTTTTATGAATGCGAGCTTATTTATACAGTTTAAAAAGTTAAATGTATTAACAATGCGGAATTTGATAGGAGGTTCGTGTTAACCTGGACCGGTTCCATTTAATTTTGTCGTCCAAGATAATTGCTTTTCTTTCTGGAATATTGAAAACTTCTGGAGCTAAAATTTTTGAAAAAAATATGTTTCTGCTGTTTCAGTTTTAGTTCTCTTTTTCTTTTCTCACTTTTCTCAGTTTTATCAACTACCTTCTCACCTAGGGTTTAAAGAATTTTTTGAAGATTTTTAATATAGACCCTCAATTTCCAGGCCCCTGCCCGGCTCCGGTAGTGGCGGCCCCGGCGCATCTCTAGAAACTATATATAGTAGGAGAACATAGCTTCAGTGTTTCTTTTGAAGTGTCAGGTATTCCGTTACTTGAACCTGGACCATTTATTTCTCATAAAATTTTGGAATTTTCGAACATTTTCCAGCACTTAATTTTTCCAAATTCCAACATCATAAAAATCTGAAAATTTTCCAGCTTATCATAAAAATCTAAAAAGTCCACCACTGTCTAGTCTCTGCCTACTATGAGTCTGTGTATATATGCAAAAAGTTTACAGGCGGCAGCACTAGCGTAGCCAGGAAAAAATTTCGGGGGGGGGGAATGCAAAATTTTTTCGGGGGGTCTGGGGGGCGGAGCCCCCCAGAAGCTGAGAAATTTTTCTATTTCGTGACCTACGTGGAATTTTTACAGAGTATTCGCTGAAATTACTATTTTTAAGGCGCAGTGCGTGTTCATGCACCCAAATGATGCAGAAGGTGGTCAAAGTACACCAAATAGAGTAAATTGGTACTCGTTGTTAAGCGCGAAACACGTATTATAACGGAACAATACACTTATTTCGCGCCGAAGGCGCGAAAATTTTTTGAAAAATGGACGTTTTACACGTAGCAGGAAAAAATTCCTGGGGGCAACACAATTTCGGGGGGGGGGAATTCCCCCCATTCCCCCCCCCCCTGGCTACGCGCCTGGGCGGCAGTACAGATTTCAGGAGCCATTTTCAGATGTCAATAAAAAAATCGCTCGGCTTCGTCGAATCTATCCGATCAGAAGAAATTTTTAAAGCAAAAATAATATTAATGTGTTAGCGTAGTAGCAAGAAAATAGCCTTTAAATTTTGTTATTTTTGCCAGTTCTCATCGGGAAAATTCCTTTTTTTCCTTTTTTTCTGTTTCAAAATTCCTACGTCTTTCATACTGATACTGGTAAGTGGTTGTAATGTTTATATTTGTTGTGTACAGGATGTGCTGTGTCGCCTGGAGCACACGACGATGCGTAAGGTGACGGCGAACACGGCGATCTACTACGACCCGGACCCCCGAAACACGGTGATTCACGAGGACCAGGAATGGGTCAACATATTCTACGAGATGCCGGACTTCGATCCAACCAGGGCCAGTTCATGGCTCCTGCGAATTGAGCTGGACAGAAAACGGTACCTGAGTCTTTATCTCTGTTTTTTCCAATGCTTCAAATACTCTAATTCAGTATTAGGGATGCACCGGGTAGTCAGGTCGCGGTAACGACCGGGGCCAAACATTAGCAAAATTTTGTAAATTTTAGACATTTTTTGAGCAAAATTCTGAATTTTCTAAAGTCAAAAAGTGTTACAAATCGTTTGTTTTCCCGCCGATATGAATGAAAACAACGATGGTAACGTTTGTATATCAAAGATTGTTGCAAAATTTAAATTTTCCATGAATTTTTTGAAAATTTTCGATTTGGATCTTTAAATTCCAGGCCCCGGCCCCGACCCCAGCCCCTGTTGTGGTGGCCCCGGTGCATCTCTATTCAGTATAGATAAAGGTTATTCTGATCTACATATGTTCTGCTTTGCGTTTCATATCAGAGGGTAGATGATTGGCCTTTTCTTGCCACGGGCGCTGTTAAATTTTGGATCGGGACGGGATCGGGATTTCCCCCACTTTTATTTGTGGGCGTCTTCAGGCTGGTTGCCTTAGAGAGCTGTTGGAATGGGAAATGGGGTGGTCGGGGATTTGATCCAGGAGTCCAGTATCTATGGTAAGGGTTTTGGGGGGTTCAAACGCCCTCCTTTCGGGTTGTCAGGAGGAAAATTTTTATCCATAGTATTGTTTTTGACTCGGCTATGTTGATTGTTTGTAGTATGACGGATAAGAAACTGACGATGGAGCAGATAGCGGAGAAGATCCACGGGGGCTTCGGGGACGACCTCCTCTGCATCTACACGGACGACAATGCGGAGAAGCTCGTATTCCGCATCAGAATCATGAACAGTGGCGACGACAAGATTGCTGAAGTAGCCAATAGCTCTTTTCGAAATTGATTGGAAAAACTTGGGAATTGATTTGAAATAACGATAACCTTTTTATGGCTGGGCAGAGTGTGTTTTGTGGTGGATCCGTCCCGTTATTTTCGGTTTGTCCGGTGGTGTATAGTTGGAAGTAATTTGATTGAATTTTTGACTTCTTTTGTTTGTTTATTTGTTATTCTTTGTTATTTTTCTAGGAAGAGCAAGTGGACCGTATGGAGGACGACGTGTTCCTCCGGTGTATCGAGGCGAACATGCTCTCCGATATGACTCTACAGGGAATCGATGCCATATCCAAGGTAATTATTAACCTCATCGGGACAGCTAACTTTGTATACAAGTGCCTGACTCCCTTAATTCCATTGTTTCTCCTTTTTGTTTAATGGTGGTTTGGTTTTTTGTCAACAAAGTTAAGTAAACGCGGGCAGGCAGGCGGTCCACGAAGGATACAAGACATCAGTCATATTGAAAAACGTCTGCCTGCAGTCACTAAGACAAAGCCTAGTCCGAAACAGGAGAGAGCCAATGGGGCTATTATTTATGTGAGTGTTTGTGTGCTCTTGTACTGTTGTAGGTGTACATGCATCTGCCGACGGTGGATCAGAAGAAGCGGATCACGATCACGGATGACGGGGAGTTCAAGGCGAACGCGGAGTGGCTTTTAGAGACGGACGGGTCCGCCCTCCTCAAGGTCCTCTCCGAGCGGGATGTGGATCCCATACGCACCTATTCCAATCATATCTGTGAAATATTTGAGGTCGGTTTCGTGTGGCTGCTTTGTGCATTTTCCACGTGATCATTTTGATATTATACCGACGTTCATTATAGTATTGTGCATAAGTTGACTGGATTTGAAACTTCCAATGCACTACTGTGCTTTACTGGTTGACATACGTACCAAGATCTCGCCATTTTTGCATGCCATGAATTGTGCAGCTCCCGAATGTTACTATCCATTAAGAATGCCACCCCGTCCTAGAAAAATCCCTAGAATAATTTTTACAATTTTCCCACTAGGTTCGGGCTGAATGTTCGCTATGTTTAGCTTAAGGGGGGCTACTAAAATCGACTTGCCCCGACTTTGTCCGATTGGTCTACTTTTTGGCACAGATATAGAGCATGGGCGTGGGCAAAAAAATATCGGGTACTCAGATCCTAGCTGCCTTCCAGTCGAGTGCAGCCGTCGCGTTTATGTGCCCGACCCCCCATTTTTCACAACTACCAACATAATTCTTTGAAAATTTCTGCTGGCTGCTAGACGCAAGCTTTAAGATGGCCATTGGCATCATGATTAGGCAATTACATGCCTCCATCTGCAGAAAAATACTAGACGGCTGTATCTTACCTACATCTAAGGCAACTGGTCTTCAAAATTGAAGTTTTGCTAAAAATTTAAAAAAATTTTGGCTAACGAAAAGAAAATTTAAATTCTGGTGGAAGCTATGGAGCTGCAAGTTGGCGTGTACAGCGGCCCTATAGGTGTACTCATTTGTGCCAAATGGTAGAAAATTCTACCGTCTGAAAATTTTACATCAACTTGAATCTTCAAAAATTGCCGAAATCGCCATTTTTCTGGCTCCGGATCCTGTGTAAATGATTTCCGCAGTCTTACAAGTCGCAAACCTTCACCAATTGTGGGTGTATTTTCGACCAAGCTGAGTTCAAATATCTCAAAAATTTTCAATTTCAAAAAAATTGATTTTTTCGATGTTTTCGTACCATTGCCCAGAAATAGCGATTTTGGCAAAGTTTTGAAGATTCAAGTTGACGTAAAAAAATTTTTGAGATTGCGGAATTTCCTACAATTTATTATAAATGAGCACACCTATGGGGCCTCTGTACGTGCCAAATTACAGCTCCCTACCTTACACCAGAATTAAAATTTTCTTTTCGTTAGCCAAAATTTTTAAAATTTTTCGCAAAACTTCAACTTTGAAGACCAATTACCTAAGGTGTAGATAAGATACAGCGGTCTAGTATTTTTCTGCGGTTGGAGGAATATTTGCCTAATCATGATGCCAAATGGCACCCTTAAAGCTAGGGTCTCTGAGTTGGCAGAAATTTTTAAAGAATTATGTTGGTCGTTGTGAAAAACGGGGGGGGGGGGTCGGGCACATAAAAGCGACGGCTGCACACGGCTGGATGGCGGCTAAGCTCTCAGTACCCAATATTTTTTGACCACACCCATGCTTTATATCTCTGCCAAAAAGTAGGCCAATCGGGCAAAGTCGGGGCAAACCTTAAGTAGCCCCCTCTTAAGGGGGGGGGGACTAAAGTGGGGGTGCCCCGAATTTGTCCGATTGGTCTGCTTTTTGGCGCAGTTATAGAGCATGGGTGTGGTCAAAAAATACTTTATCGTTGGTTCTTAGCTGAGTTCAAATACCTCAAAAAATTTTAATTTCAAAAAATTTTATTTTTTCGATTTCTGGAGTACTATTGCCGAAAAAGGCGATTTTGTCAACTTTTAAAGATTAAAGTTGACATAAAAATATTTTCAGGCGACAGAATTTCTTGCCATTTGGCACGAATGAGTACTCCTATAGGGCCTCTGTATTTGCCAAATTACTGCCTTATAGCTCGCACCAGTAATAAAATATTCCTTTCGTTAGCCAAAAATTTTCATTTGCCGAAACTTCAACTTTAGATAGTAATTCCCTTAGATGAGGATACGATACAGACGTCTGGCATTTTTCCGCAGATAGGGGCACATGTGCCAAATCATATTGACCAATGACAAGCTTGAAGCTAGGGTCTTGCAGCCAGCAGAGATTTTTAATTAATTATGTTGGCAGTTGTGATAAAAGGGGGGTCGGGCACATAAACGCGACGCCTGCACATGGCTGGAAGGCAGCTAAGAACCAACGACCAAGAATTTTTTGACCACACCCATGCTCTAAAACTTCGTCAGAAAGTAGGCCAATCGGACATGGTCGGGGCAAAAGTTTAGTCGCCCCCCCCCCCTTAATTGCCAGACTTTTCTTCTTCTTTCTCATTTTAAATATATACTGCATATTTGAAGGTGATTAATTTCTATTAATTAAAATAGGTAGAACTAGCCATTAAACTCGTCCAATTCTGGCGGTGTCTATTCAAGTTAGCGTTAACTTATTTGATCAATATAGTTTGAGAGAGAGTTGAATTAGTTTGATGTGTTAGAAATTGTTGGGTCTGTTGCTGATTTTTAGGTGTTGGGGATCGAGGCTGTTCGAAAGGCGATAGAGCGTGAGATGGACCACGTGATCTCTTTCGACGGCTCCTATGTCAACTACCGACATCTGGCCCTCCTCTGCGACGTGATGACGGCCAAGGGCCATCTGATGGCCATCACCAGACACGGGATCAACCGACAGGAGGTCGGCCCCATGATGCGATGCTCCTTTGAGGAAACTGTACGTTACCTTTCTACCTCCCTTGCCTTGGGTTTTTTGGGCTGGGTATACGTATGTACGGGACGGCTGCATTTCCTGGAAATGACTTGACCGTTGTTGGTTGGAAAAAATGTTCTCAAATAATGTTGTGTATCGTCATTGCTCTAACGCTTACACTTTTTTTCGAAAATTTGAAATTGAATTTTGAAAATTGAAGAAATATCATAAATTAGCTGGCTGTATTTTGATAATTTTCAGATTTCAGCAAGAGTCTGTAGTGCTTGCTTGAAGTGTACTGCGTTCTGTCTAGTCAAAATTTATAGAATTCTGAGTTCAGTTCTAATTTGTTTTTTAGCTGACCAACCTTTGGAATCTTTGTATTTTTTATTTCCAGGTGGACATTCTGATGGAGGCGGCGAATCACGCGGAGACAGATCTGCTGAAGGGCGTCTCGGAGAACATCATGATGGGCCAGCTGGCCCGGGTCGGGACGGGGGCCTTCGACCTCCTTCTGGACGCGGAGAAGTGCAAACTCGGCATGGAGATACCCGTCAACATTATGGGACCTATGGGTATGTCAAGTCCGAATGTTTGTTCAGGATCGGTTTTTTTGCTAAGCTCTCCTGGCGTGCAGCCCAACTAATTTTACCCCCATTTCTAGGGGTCTTTTCAGGAAAAGGTAGAGTAGAGTCATCGTTTATTAACTCCACTCAAGCTTGACCTTTCCTATTTTAACGCCTTCATGAAAGGAGACGGGTTAATTTTAGCTCTACTCTACTCTTTCCTGAAAAGGCCCCACGTTGGTACACGGGCGAATCCAAGAGGGGGCGGGCGGCTCCCTACCCGTCGCGATTGGAAGGTAGGAAACATTGAGGAGGAAAATAGGGAATAGGGCAAAAAATGCGCGAATTTTCTGATTTTTAAAGGCATATTTTATTGCATTAATGAAGAAGAAGCTTAAAATGTACCCACCCCAGGTTTTCGGAGAAAATTACAATTTTTGCCTGAAAATGTGTAGTATTTTAGAAAATTTTCTCAGTTCTTCAAGATGAAAAGAATTGAAAATCCGCAGATATCTTGTTGCAGTGACAAAATTTCTTCCACTTCCTCCTTTAAAAAGACCCCACTTTTTATGTTATGACTATTAAAAAGACCCCACTAAAGGTCCCCCCTTAAAAAGTGGTACCACTACTCTAGTCACCAAAATCTTGGTTCCGCCAGTGCGTTGGTACTAGTTTAAAGGAGTGGATTGGATAAAGCATTCATGCAGACTATGGAGAATGCACTTCTTCATACCTTCCTGTTGTCATTGGACATAGTCGGCTCGACAGTCTGCAACAGCACCACAGACCGAGGGCAGTTCAGTCGGCTCATGCTCCAGTTTGGTTAGGTAGTGTTTTTAAATTATCGTTAAAGATGTTCTCTGCATAATGCGCACAACTACATTGTCTGTCTACATTTTTTGTGTTGTTCTAGGCGTAGGCGGTGTATTTTATGGCGGCATGACACCGACCGGAGCCATGGGCGGCATGTCCCCCCAGATGACTCCCTGGGCCGGGGACGGGACGCCTGCCTACGCTGCGGCCTGGTCCCCCGCCATCGGATCCGGAATGACTCCCGGCGGGGCCGGATTCTCGCCCTCTGCCCATTCCGAAAGCGGTTTCTCTCCGGCCTATTCGCCGGCCTGGTCTCCGGCCTCACCCGGGAGTCCGTTCGGGCCGACCAGTCCCAGCTACTCGCCCTCGTCGCCGATGTACGAGCCGAGTTCTCCGGCCGGTCTCTCGCCCAAGAGTCCGGCCTACAGTCCGACCAGTCCAAGCTACAGTCCAACGTCGCCACGCTACTCGCCTACCAGTCCCAGCTACAGTCCCACCTCCCCGAGCTATAGTCCGACATCGCCCAGCTATAGTCCGACGAGTCCAAGCTATTCGCCAACGTCACCAAGCTACAGTCCGACTTCGCCGAGCTACAGTCCAACCAGTCCGAGCTACAGTCCGACAAGCCCGAGCTATTCACCGACCAGTCCGAGTTACTCGCCAACGTCACCAAGCTACAGTCCGACGTCTCCAAGCTACAGTCCAACCAGTCCCAACTACAGTCCTACTTCGCCGAGTTACAGTCCGACGTCGCCAAGCTACAGTCCAACATCGCCCAACTATTCACCAACGAGTCCAAACTACAGTCCGACTAGCCCGAGCTACAGTCCGACCAGTCCAAACTACTCGCCAACGAGTCCCAACTATACACCGTCGTCGCCGAAATATTCACCGGGCGGAATTGGCTACTCACCCAGCAGTCCGGCCTACAGTCCCAGTTCGCCGAAGTACAGTCCGGCCTCGCCGACCTACAGTCCAGGCAGTCCGGGCTACAGTCCCACCACGCCCAACTACTCCCCGAGCAGTCCCCAGTACTCTCCCAGCAGCCCGCAATACTCGCCGTCGTCGCCCAACTACTCGCCCAGTAGTCCGCAGTACTCTCCGACCAGTCCCAACTACAGTCCAACGTCGCCGGCCTATTCGCCGAGCAGTCCACAGTACGCGCCGTCTCACTACAGTCCCACCAGCCCGAAGAGTCACCAGATGTCGCCCTCGTCGCCACAGTACAGCCCCTCGTCGCCGCGCTATACGCCGAGTCAATACTCGCCGACGTCGCCACAGTATACTCCCACTTCACCGCAGTATACGCCCACATCTCCACAGTATACGCCCACATCGCCGCAGTACTCGTCCAGCTATTCGCCGACGAGTCCAAAGTATTCGCCGAACAGCCCGAGTCCCCAGGAGACACCGACGAGTCCACCGATGGCTGGCGGTCCGGGGGTCGTCCGGGGTCAACCCATGACCCACAGTACTCCCCCAGCAGTCCCCAGTACAGTCCGCAGTCACCGCAGTACTCGTCCAGCTACTCTCCCACATCGCCCCAGTACACGCCCACCTCGCCACAGTACAGTCCGGAGAGTCCGACCTATTCCCCGGCCAGTCCCCAGTACAGTCCGGACAGTCCGGAAGATGGCGGCGGTGGCATGCCAGGCTCGGCTTCCTACAGTCCTGGAGGCGGTGGGGTTGGGCCCGCTGGGGGACCCTCTGGGGCTGGGCCTGGACCAGGGGCTTTCGGGATCTCGCCCCAGTCGCCGACCTACAGTCCTGGCTCGCCCAGCTACAGTCCGGACAGTGATGACGAGGAGGCTGGGAGGATCAGCAAACAACCCTAGACTCGACTCTATATTCACGATGACACTAACTGTTAAACTCCTGGTTCTGGTGTTTTGTTGTCTCTGGAACGGGTGGTTGGTGTATACTGTATACTGTTTTCTTGTTGTTACGTAGCGTACGTCGGCCTGGAATAATTACGTATGTAGTGTTTTGTCTGAAATCTTCTATAAACAGTATAAACAGGCAGATAGACTATTAAATGACTACTTTGTACTGGAATATTTTATACACTTTTTGTAGTTTGTTAGGTATGGTATTAGACTCTTGCGTACATATGCTACTATTTTAAGTTTACTGTAGGGGTATAATAAATGGGGTATTCTTTTTCCTGGCCGGAGTAAAATGGGCTTTTTCAGAAGACTAGAGGACTAGAATTTTCTATCGGAAACTTTTAAAAAATAACGTCAAATTTGAATATTGAATTAGAAATTGTAAATTGTTTTTTCGTGTTTTGGTTTTCGATTTCCAGGAAATCTGGATTCTTTCCTTCATGTATGTAAGTATGTTAGTTTTCTTCGTCGACGTCTGTGTGCGATATGCCCATGAATATAAATTACTTGTATGTTTGCAGGATATGTTAATGTTATATATTATATTACAGAACTGTATGCATAAAATATAAAAATATATGCTATATAACAACATGTTGTATCAGGATTGCGGTCCAGTATATAGAATAAGTTGGAAAACAAAAAACTTTAATATTATAGTAATGCCTTCTTTGTTTTGTTCGACTTATGCTATATTCGTTGTGGTGATTCAGTGTATCTTAGGTGGGGAAATTGCGGACAGAAAAGTGGGCAAAGTGTTTAAGTGTAGAAGATTTGTTTGTTTAGATAACTACATATTAGATTGGCGAATTTGGTCATGCTTTTCCAGGAAGTGGGTTTTGTCGTTTATGTTCGTTCTGAGGGTATTCTGTTGTGCTGTTATTTTTGCATTTCATTATTGAACCTGTTCATGCACCCAGGGTTGGGACTTGTTAATTTCGAGTTTTAATTTAAC
>JASAND010020357.1:0-10482 GCA_030248195.1 Trissonchulus latispiculum
CGTTGAAACCACGGCAGCGAGCGTCAATATGAGCCCAAGAGAAACGTAGCGGCTCATATTAGCCAGTTACATCTTGTCCTTTACCGATTTAGATGCTGGCTCATATTAGACGTTTTAAATCTTGTCCTTGACACATTTAAATGTTGACCCTCATAGCTCATATTGCATTTTACATGCGACTGCAAGGAGCATTTTTCCTACTTGTATATATATATATAATATAATATAATATAATATATGTATATATTTTATATATATATGTGGGAAGTTTCAGTCCCGTACCACTTTCCGTTAAAAAGGTGCGCCAAAAAGCGCTTACGAAAGTGATGTTTTTTCTGGCTTCTCTTTTGACGTCCCATAAGTAGGTTTTGTAGCTTGAATAACTACAGATACCAAAATTTTTGTCTAGAAAACCATATATTATTGTAGTACTAATTAAAAATAAGAAAATAACCTAGGTTTTATGCCTCCCGGACCCGGGAAAAATTTTTGCCTGGGGGCTAAAGTGGCCAAAAGTATGCTTCAATGGCGCCTTTATAAGTCAGACTGGGCTATGGAGCAATACTGCCTCTATGGTTAAATAGTACGCATATCGGGGTCGTTCAAATGCTATATGTTTTTCCGGCCGGGTGCGTAATTTTTGGGTACTGACCGGCCAAAGTTGGTGAATTTTGGGTTCAAGTTTGAACTTAAATTTTTCGCTTATTTTGCTACATGGGTGGATCAAGTTTTGCATACAAAGGTTTTTGCGGACGGAGAATCGATTCCCGCCAAACCATTACTAAAACTCATTAGTTACGTATCTTTAAAAAACTAAAAAATACGAAATTCCGCAAAAAATTTTGGAGGACTGCGTAAAAGTTCGCAAACAGTTTGGACGAAAAAACACAGGTGAGGGCTGTTGTTTAGGTAGTTTATATAAAATATTAAAAAATTAAAGTAGATCAGTTTTTAATTTTTAAAAATTAAATTTAAATATAAAATATATCTGTTTTCCTCCAATTATATGCGTATGCATAGAAAACATTCTATAATTTTCAAGCCTGTTTAGAATGTGCCCGCCGGGACTTGAACCCGGGACCCCCAGACTCGAAAGCCTGGTTGCTCTGCCACTGAGCTACGGCCACTCGTTATGAAGGAACAGGCTTGAAAATATTTGTTGTTGTGTTTATATAGGTTGGAAGAAACAGATCAAAGAGCACAGACTTTTTCAGGAATGACATGATGAGACTTGTAGTGTAGGTTTTATGAAGTACAGAACTGCGAAACCGGAAACATTTTAATTACAAGGATAAAAATGCTCCGAAAGAGAATGAAAAATGTACTATGGGTGACATTAGGTTTCAAGCTGAAATAGGACTAGGTTTTTTAAAACTTTAATATGGGAGGGGCGGGTTGTAAATGCCAAGAGGACTAGGTTAAAAGCGCACTAATATGGACCAGCTTCGCTGAACAACCCATATTCGCGGAAACTGCCCAGATAAAAATGCTTGCGGCAATCCTTCAATAAAAGTCTAACAATTCGTCAGCTCGACTTTGCAGCTATATATAGTTGTGCTCAATATTAAAGTAGAGTCAAAACTGTATTCGCACTAACTTAATACAACACAACATAGACTGGTCATAACATAGCAGATTCTGCACTGACAGTGCAAAATACAACGCTTTAACTATAACTGCGTTGTTTGTGTATAGACGGTAAGGTGGGGTGAAGATGACCACTTTCAAGTTTTAGGTCGCAGCATAGAGTCTACGGCTACAATCAATGTCTTAAAAGATGGGTGCTATAGTATATGTTGTCAGCTGAATCCAAACAAAAAGTTTCACTTTGACCATGTTCCGTGTCCTTCTTCTGTGTCCCCGCTGTCCATCTTCACCTCACCTTACCGTATTTGAAATAAGCTTAATATTTCCAAATCAGCTGTAAAGCTGAAATAAGTACGTAGCTTATATGCAAGTGTGGAGTGAAACATGAGTAACCGCGAATATGGGTTGTTCAGCGAAGCTGGTCCATATTCTTGCGCTTTTAACCTAGTCCTCTTGGCATTTACAACCCGCCCCTCCCATATTAAAGTTTTAAAACCTAGTCCTATTTCCGCTTGAAACCTAATGTCACCCATATTGCATTTTCCATGCTCCATCGGAGCATTTTTATCCTTGTCCTACTTAATTTTCAAGGCTCTCAGTTAAACTTACGTAAACATGTTAAAAGCTTCACAAAGAAGCTTTAAAAATTCCGTCAGTAATTATTATACATATATACCATAAATCGAAGTAAAGGACAAAGAAGCTTGAAAAGTTCCAGTTTCCTACTTGGCTCTCGAATTTGACAGAGTGATGACACGGCTTCGAATACATACTCTGCTTCTACACTTCCCTGCATGGCTTCTGTGCCTCTCGTGGGGACCTAACAAAATTTAATCCTTAATGACTTTTCTTCCAGCGTTAAGGGGTGGGGTCACTTTGGTCAAAAATCGATAGTCACGGATTTCGCTCATTTTCACACATAATATGCCCCCATATGTTCTCAAAAATAAGTTAGAATATTAGCGTTCGAAATCAAACTGTGACAGAGTTATTCAGGTTCAAAGCCGGAAAACTTGAAAATTCCGGTGATGAGCCCTGCAACGTCAGGTGGGGACCAAACGCGACCGAAAACAGGGTTGACCGATACACCAAATTAAAGCCTTTACTAAGGTAATATTTAAGTGCTGACGTGGCTCAAGGCCAGCTATCCAGGCGTTCATAATGCATGCTTGATTCATGCACTGACCTAACCTTGCAGGACTGCCCAGAAATAACTTTAACTCGTTGTATCTTGCACAGATAACATTTTAGACCCATGGTTCTATGAGAACAGTTGCTCCTCGTTCCATTAGCTATCGATTGATACCCAATTTGTCTATATTTGAAAAAATTTTAAAATTGACATTTTTCACCTATAAAGATCAAAGGTGCCACCACAGCAGTCATGTTCAATATTGACGCATTTGTTTGGCCACATTATGTGACAGACATGGATATATTAATTAATCTGCCAAGTTTGGTAATTTTTACTACGTAATGAGTGAGAAATTATCAAAAGAATGTGAAAATTATGAAAAATGGCCATTTTTAGCAAAATTTGCTGTTTTTATGGCAAGTTTTTTGAGCTTACTTTAAATGATAGAAACATGCGAGTACTTTCATAAGACGTGGTTTTATGCGTAGAGTGCAGCTATCTATTGGCCATTTCTGTAGCTTTTGCCAATCATTCATGACAAGCAAAAGAGTACCGGTGGTCCTGTTTTTCATGGTCCAAAAATGGCCGATTTTCCAAAATTCTGACTTTAAAAATTCGCCAAAAATCCAATACTCAACAGAATCGCTTCAGAGGAGATAGCTGCACTCTACAATATGTCCTTAATGGTTCTAAAAAGGTTTCAGAGTTCTGACTCTTATACAGCGAAAAATTTTTCTGCCACAAACTTTTTAACCTAACTTTTTCATTTTCCTATGTTTAACACATGTCGAGGTCACCTTTGAGGGCCTGTACAGAACGATAGAAGCAATATTTCGTAAAACGCTCTTGTCTTGTTTCGCGGACCCATAGGGACTACAAAATATGTGAAAATGAGCAAAATCGGAGATGGTCGAAAAATCGGCTAAAAAGTGACCCCCCCTTAAGGTGCTGGTATCGCTTTGTGTAAATTTGACCCTATAGGCTCTAATTCTTTATTAAAGTGGATGAAACTTTCCAGATATACTATTTCGGTGCTCTTTAACATTCTGGGACCAGTCCCGCATTTTTAGGTGCGAAGATAAGAAATTTTTGGTTTTTGCCATTATTCTCTCAGCACATAGTCGAGACACCAGATTGGTTGGTATGGCTGGAAAGAGGGCACAAAAATGAGCATTTTTGCTTTTGCAACTTTTGAGCTATCTCTAATGGTTAAGTCAGTAAAAGCAAAAAACCATTTTTGGGGTCCAAAAATGGCCGTTTTCGAAAAATCAGTTTTTTCAAAATTGCTGCCAAATCGTACGGACAATTTTCGTTTATTTATACTCGATCGATACACAGTCTGATTGCACATTTTATCAATGTGTATTAGCCGGAGTTTGTTGCTCTAAGCTAGAGATTTGGTCGAAAAACCATTTTGGCAAAACTGCGATTATTTTGTTTTGAACATCGATTTCTCAAAAACTACCCAATGGATTCGCGTGAGTTTTGGCAAAATGAGAATTCGCACTATAGCGGAGGGACATTTTTCTTGGTTTGAGCTAAAACATCTCCAGTTGCGAGAAATCTCAATGCAAAGTTGCGAAATTTAATGTCACCGCAGATTTAATGGATTTACTTGACCGTTAAGACCTGCTGAGCCAAATCCAAAAAAATGTCCCTCGGCCCATGTGTCCTTTATAGGACAGCACAAGAAAAAATTTTGGCCGATTCTATAGTTTTGAGAAATCGATGTTCAAAAATTTTTGGTCTATATTCAGCCTGTTAGATGTCAGTATGTCAGCAAATTTTAGCTATTTTTTTGCGGATTTTTACTCGTTTCGTACTCTCATGAGAATCTGCAGATTATAAGCTTTAAAATGATGTATAAAGTTCTTTCCAACTCACAAAATTGCGAAAGTTATGGCGTTTCAAAAAATACGCACAAAAGCACTGCACAAAACGATACCAGCACCTTAAGTGGCTGCCTGCTGAGTAACGTTGGACAGTCTTAACAATAGAGAAGGTCAATTCAAGGTCAAATTAAACTCTGCCTATTTAGGTCCCCACAGCAGCACAAATGTTACCGTAATCTGTAGATATAAAGTTAATGTTACGTAGTGATAAATAATTCTTTCCTTGTATTGACTGTTAGTTTTTTAACTAATCAGACTAAAGTGTAATTTTACCGAAACATGGTTTGTCTAGTAACTTGTGTCTAAGTTTTATTTTTATAACTCTAACTTAAAAGTAAAAACGTTATTTTTCATAACTTTATCTTAGAAAATTTTTATAAATTACTGAAGAAAAATCTTTAATATGTTACCAGTCAGCAATCAAAAACAGAAAAAAGTTTCCAGATTACAAGCCGTGTTCTTAAAATTACACCTTTGTTTAATATTGAACAGTCAATAGAAGGAAACTATCAAGAATTATTCTTCCCGACGTAGCATTTACTTTGCTTATACATTACGGTAAAATTTGTGCTGGTGTGGGGACCTAAATAGGCAGAGTTCAATTTGACCTTGAATTGACCTTCTCTATTGTTAAGAGAGTCCAACTCAACCCGGCAGGGAGCCACTTAACTAGTCATTAAGGATTAAATTTTGTTGGGTCCCCACGAGAGGCACAGAAGCCCCCTGCATAATTTCATACAATTGCAACATATCTGTAGCTAGTTATAGGCCGTGCTGTATATTCTTCAGCAGCACTCTGCTGCATTGCAACCAGATGCAAGATTATACTGCCAATGGCCGAAACTTATGCGGCACGATTTCTAATGCTCTTCAGTAGTTATATGCAAAATTGCAGACGATTGTAACTTGTCTGTAGCTAGTTATAGGCCGTGCTGTACTTCAGCAGCACTCTACTGCAGCGCAACCAGATGCAAATTAAACTGCCAATGGCGGAAACTTATACGGCACGATTTCTAAGGCTCTTCTGCAGCTGTATGCAAAATTTCAGACGATTGCAACTTATCTGTGGCTAGTTATAGGCCGTGCTGTACATTAACTTATTTTACACTGTCCCAGCCACTTTTCACACATATTATATATAGTGGTCGCATGTTTGTATATATATGTTTTTTGCTTTTGCTTTTTTTAACACTAAATCTGCTTATTTTTGCTATAAAAATCAACTTTTATAGTATACGCCAGAAAAATATCGCTATTTTTAGCATATTGTTCGAAAAATTTTCGCCCCCCCCAGAACAGATCCTTGTTCCTCGGAATTCTGGTTCCCCCCCAATGAGCCCATGGGGGAAAACCCACCCGCCTCCTGGGTCATGGGTTGGAGATGATATGAGCTCCAAAACATAGCAGCAGGAAGCGCGACTCTTTCTAACCTATGTAAGCAAAGATCAAGTCATTTGGTTCACTCCTGCTTATTTTATGACATTTTGAAAATGACAACTACTTTTTGGTGCAACCATCCAAAAATTTATATATATATACCAAAAGTTTGGACCGACGTAACTTTTGACTGGGTTGGGCTAGAAAAGTTTTGCAAATATCTGCAATGATGGCAACTCTTCCTCTTTGCACACAGCCAAAATTAGACCGATCCGCTGTACCTACCGTTAGTCTGGCACATTGCCAAACATGGCGGGGAAAAACCCCACTTTGGAGGGGAAAAACCCACTCAGATTTTTTTGAAAACTTTTTTAATAACAACTCAACACGGAAACAATTAGAGACTATAGCAGGGTACTATAGAGCACGTTGCGTCATCCTATGCGGCCAGATTCGGACAATTTTGCTTACCTGGCTAGCTAAGGGCTAAAAACCTTAAAAGTGCCATTTCGCAGCTGGAGGACCCAGCCAATACAGGTACAATTGTGGATTTTAACAGCCAATTCTACGTAAAAAACCATTCTCTACACAATAGAATAATAAGTTTTATCAAATTACATCATTTTTAGCATTTTTCAAAAATTGCCCTATGTTTATGTGTTCAACTTTATGAAACCTGCCCAGTTGATGCAGCATTTTCAGCGGCACATGAGATCTCAAAAAAGCAACTTAGACCGAGTTTTTCGGGTCATACTAACTAAAAAAGGGTTGAATTTTACACTGGAAGTGTCAGAATTGCGATAGAACAATTTTTAAGACCTGTGAGGGGTGAGTTTATTTTCACCTCATTTGGGTTTTCCCCCCGCTACTTTTTGCATTATACCGCTCTAACGGTACAACCTACTGGCTTTTTCCTATGCAAAAATTTCTGGGGGGGAATTCTGGGGGGTCCCCCCAGGTCTGGGGGGGGCTCGGATTTCTGGAGGAGGGAAGAAAAGTTTTTAGAAAAATGCCTAAAAATAGCTATTTTTTGCTGCTGAGCTAAAAGATTGACTATATATTTTTAACTTAAATTTAAGCTTAAAATAGCTAAAAATGCTTAAAAACAGGTAAAAATCCGGCGAAGCCAGAAAAATTTTTCAAAATTTTCCCTCAAAACCCTATTTTTCGGGGCACTTTAGGGTTGGGGGGGTTCTGGGGGGGAAGGCCCGAATCCTGGGGGGGGACCCAAGTCTGGGGGGGACGGATTTCCTTCCACGAGTTCCTTTTCTTCGCCACAAATATCCCCTCACCCAACAATGTGCCTCCAAAAAAATCCGCCTCCAATAAGCTTCCCCCAAATTATTTTCCCTCCAACAAAGTTCCCCCAACAAATTTCCCTGCCTCCCCCGCAACAAATTTTCCTCCCCAACAAATCACTAACAAATTCTCACCATAGGTGTATATACCTGGGGGGGGTGGGGGGAACCCCTCCCGCCAAATGGAAAAGTGCCGTCCCCACCCTCGAAATTTTGGAGGCAGCAGACCCCACCCCCAAATGGCCAAATGCCCAACACACGTCTTAGCAATGGGGTCAAAAGGGGAGCCCCCAACAAAATTTTTCTTACCCCCCAAATCCTTTTTTCGCGACTCCCCTTCCCCCTTTTTTCGCCAAACCCCCCTCGCTACGTTTTTTTTCTGAACCTCCACCCCCACTTTTTTCGCCAGCCACACCTATGAACAAGTCGCAAAAAATTTTGGTCAAAATCTCCAACTTTGAAAATTTATATACGCTTCCGGACAAGTTACGTCCGTTTGTTTTTTCCCTGTAAGTCACCCTTCGAAAATGCAATTTTCTGTCACACTGTTAGAACGATCCGGACATTTTCTGTAGGTGAAGTTAGGTTTTTGGTACGTATATACCCCGAAAGTGAACCTTTTTGATATTTTTTTCGCTACGTGTACGGCTGTTGGGCCGACCAAAAGTGAACTTGGCGCTAAAATCACCAAAAATGACCAAATTTTTGTCAAAAAAGTCAATTTTCGATAAATTAGATAAATTTTTGAGGACAACACGATGCTCGGGAAGTGCCACTTGCTTATATATATGTCTATCCAAAGAACGTACGATTCACTTTAAGCCTTAAAACAGTTTAAACAAACACAGCTTTATTCATGAACTTTTATTTTTCAAAACCATATAAGTGAGCATTAAAAAATCCAAAAAAGTGCTCATTCCCTCCAAAAAACCCCAAGGGCCTTTTATTGGTCGGGCCACTGTTTGGCATAATACGGTACTATATGTATTTCACAGTACAAAATTATTAGCAATTATTTCCATCCTCAAAAAATATTTCTAACCCCCTGGATACGCCCGTTGGACGAAGCAGAAACATTTTTCGAAAATTTGTTCTTCTGAAGGCCAAATTTCCAAAAATGTTTCCCCTTGGCCAGAGATTTTTACTCAACTTTTGTTTGCTTTTATTTACTCAACTCTTTAACACTAAGTCTGCTTATTTTTCCTATAAAAATTAATTTTTATAGCAGACCAGACGAAAACATAGTTATTTGTAAAATGTTGTACGAAAAATTTTCGCCCCCCCCCTCAAAACACTTCCTTGACCCTCGCAATTCTGGTCGCCCCCAACGAGTCCCCCAAAAAAATTTGTAGAAAAAGACAAGTTCTCCTCCCCCTTATCAAATTTCTCCTCAACAAATTCTCCAAACAAATTTCTCCGCAAATCAACTTCCCCTAAACAATCCCCCTTCCAAATAAACTTGCTCGAAAAAAACCGCTTAAATTTAACCCCATTTTCGAAGCAAATTTTGCCCGCAAAAAAAAGATGAAAGGACCAATTCTCATAAATATTCCAGCTTCGCCACAAATTGCTACTCAATTTTTGTTGTTTTTTAATACTATATAATTCTGTTTTGTTTTACTTAAAAATCAACCTTTGTACTATCTATACGACAGAAATATAACGCTATTTTTAACACATTTTTTCAAAAACTTTGGCCTTCCGAAAAAAAGGTGTCCCCCGAATTGATGACACCCCAGACAAACTCCAAGAAAAATTGGGCGATGCCCAGGAGGGGGGGGATTTCCTGTGGGTCAAAAGATTTTTGGCAAAAATGATCGAACAATTGTGTTTTTTGTGTATTTTGCACAGGGGCGCACCCAAGGGGGGGGCGGGGGGGCGGCCGCCCCCCTGTCAGGTTTCGATGGTCAGAAAAATTAAGAAACAGAAAGGAGAAAAAGCAGAAAAAACAAAAATTTTCGCGCCTTTGGCGCGAATTAACCATTCTTTTTATGTATTGAGGGTAGCATATTGGGGCGGGGTGGGGAGACTGGCTTTCATTTATGTGGACGTTTCTTTATGCGTATAGAGGTAGGGGAAAAAACCAAAGTCACTTTTTGGACTCTGCAGAACTACCCAGTGGAGCAATCCGGCTATAAATTATTTTCTTATCAAACCCTGTCTAGACTGTCATTTTGGTATATAAATCGCCTCTCTAGGTCCTGTCGTTAATTAGTAATTAACGGTTAATTAGCCGGGGTAAAAAACCAATGGCGGGAAAAAACCAACCGATGGCAAAAACAACCAACCCCAGTATTCGGTCAGGGTAACTCATATTAGCGATTTTATGCATGCAACAGGTTAAATCGGCGTCGCTGACTTCATATCTGCACTTATCTTTGCGATATTCCGTATAATAAGTGAGAAAATCAAACGTCAATATTTGCAGCATCAAAGCATCAAATCAAAAATGCCAAAATTTTCAAAATGTCACAAAATGCTCAAAAGTGGTCCGATTTAGCTCAAATTTGATGTGGTAGGTGGGATGTGCCCTACCAACTTGCATGCAAAATTTGAGCCCGCTAGCTCGTCCCCATCGCCCAAACGGGGGGTTGGTTTTTCCCCCACCACTTGCGGGTTGGTTTTTTCCCCGACCTCTATACGCATGACCTTATTAATAAATAGATATTAGCCGCCAATGTTTTCAAATCATGGTTTTTTCTGCTTGTTTTATTGTGCATTAGTGATGGGCACTGTATATCCGGATGAAAAATATCCGGTGCCCGTGCCCATCACTAGTGCATATATATATGCACACTTTTTACAAAATGCACACACAAATGTTCAATCAAATTTTGCTTGTACAAAACCACAAAATGCCTCTAAAAATTTCCAAACGAATGTTACTTTTTAAAGAGCTCTAACTTTTAGCTGGGGGCTGCCGCCCCCAAACCCGATTTATCAGAGTTATGTTGCGTTGCTTTGATTTGATTTTATCCGTTTGACTTATATAGGCAAGCTGAAGGTAATACAATATATCTAGTGAACCCAGGGCGCCAGCCAGAAGACGGCTATGAGCATTTGAAACAGCAAACCGTGGTCATAAAAAATTCCTTCCTGCTAGTTCAGAATGCAAAAAAAATTTCAACTTATGGGGCTGCGCCCCCCAGACCCCCTGCTTTTCATTCATAAGATCCTCAAACAATGAAACCAA
>JASAND010020358.1:0-58256 GCA_030248195.1 Trissonchulus latispiculum
CATCCAATGCAATTTATCCGCAGTGAAGGTTCTGTTGTACATACTGTGTTCCAAAACAAGTCAAGTTTGTCTGGTTTTGGTGACAAACGATATACTCTTTTTGATGCAGAATCGACCATGGCGTATGGCCACTGTGATATCATGTCTGATTCTTGAAATAATGCTGATTGTATATCTTTAGGGTTATGAATGTTACGGATGAAAATTGTCTGCGTCCATGTGTTGCCATTAATAATAATGTGTTTCGTAAATTCTTTGCCACTGTAACTATTCATCATCATTTATTTGTTAAACATGGTGTAGATACTGGGGACAAATTAGCGTCCAGATTTATTGAAACTGATTCCAAAGTTATGAAATTATTGGAACAATGCTGTACAGATCCTGACGAAGTCATTATTCGTCATCCAAGAAGAACTATTATATTCCGTAAGATGTTCGATAATCCCTATGGAATCCGCGGTTACACGAAAAAACGCGTCAGCCGAGTCGTCGTCGTTTACAATCGTCAAAGACATTTGATTGTGACTTCTTTTCCGACGGATTGACATTATTTACGTGAAGATTGACACATGTTTTGTACACGATCGAATATATATGGAATATTTGTTTCATCAACTACACCCGTTACGAAGAACTTACCGGTGTGAAAAAGTCTAGCAGTTCCTCCGTTATCCTTCCAAGTAATTCCACTGAAAAGTTCCGGTTCGTAGTGAACAGTGGAGTTTATAGCGTCTTATTATCTGGTATAACGAATGAAGATTGACTGCGTATCCTGTTTTACCTGCGCTGACTATATTGGTAATACGACACTGGTCAATACCACTGCCAAGACATTCACCCATCATTTCGATAGACCTCCTCCCTTGGGCAACGCACTTTGATCCCAAACAAACAAATTTGCCATTAGAAAAAAGAAGAAACGTGCTCCCATTCTGCGTTAAAATGGCACCACTGAACCTTTGAGGATTGTAGACGGCGTTTTCTAACTCACTAAGAGCTATCCTTTCCCTAAATTTGCCCGAAAAGACTACATTGACTATTTGCATCTTTACGACACCGACAATATTGACAATATTGTGTAAGTAACTGTTGCTGTGATGAAGGTCTGAATAAATAATAAACAAAGTTCTTAACTATGGTATCGTTTTTATCGCCTCGCTTCCTTAAATAGTCTATTATTGATTCGAAGCTATAGCCACGTGATCTTTTATTCAAAAAATATATACAAAATTCACCACAAACATTAGTATCAAAGTCTTGTAAACAGTATTTGTTTACTTTTTCCGGTTTATACTGCATACAGGCCTGTATAGGCTCAAGTCCATAACTGTCAAAGTACTCCACATAAGTGTCAAAATACATAGCAAGCCAGTGCTCTCCAGACTTTGTCGATGGATCCGTATTAAGTATAAAACATGCCGGTCTGCGTTGCACCGTTGGTAGCTGATCACTAGGGAATACACCCAGAAAGAGTTTACGCAGATATGGATCAGCGTTGGCGACTCGACTTAAGTCTAAACTATTCATAGTAACCTTCCAGTGCCCATCTAATGAGTTCCATATGACTGCTTTTATTAATATTAAGATCTGTCATTTTATAGTGAAGGTATAATAATTTTCGATTGGAGTCGTAGCAAAATTCCCAGCAGTGGTCCCACTCAACGTAGGTACAACCTGGCTGCGTCCATCGTTGTATTCCTTCCACGCAGAGGTGGAGATTACATCGTGCTAATCTTTTATACAAGTAGTCTGCATTTTCTATCGTAGCATTTTTACTTCCTAACTGAAGTATCAAACTTTCCATAGCTCCATTATCATCAACCACGGTTACATTTAGATTCTCTTCCTGGTAGTATAACTGTTCTGCGGATACGGCTACAGCAAGTAAAAGTAGTCCTAGCATTTTCAGCACATAATTAAGATCAGCTGGACATAACATATTTATTAACTTTAAATTGAGTAATCAAAAAATGGAGTCCTGTTTATGTCGATGGATATTAAGTTATCAAATTCTCCATATATGATAATTTCTACTCCTTGTAAGTGATTGCTAAGTGGCTCTTTCAGTTGCATATAGAGTGAAAGATCTCCTTCTCGGATAAGTTCCATTGCGCTTCCATCCACGTTATCTGCTGTTAGATTGAACACAAAAATTGTATACCCAGCATTGAAGTCTTTATATGTAATATCAATCCCCTTATCGTTATTGGCCATGTTAATTCCTTCAAATAGGTACATATAGGGCACACTATATTTGAAATCACTCCAGTCCATCCTCATTGGATGTTTCGGTATGTACTCATCTCCACATTTTAGTGATAATTCGCTGATTTTGCAGTTTTCAAACTTAAAGGGATTCGCCTTAAAAGAGCCGTTAAACGCTTCTGAGTCAACCATTACTAAAACGACTCGTCTGGGGAGTTGACCAGAAAAAATGGAGTTTTCCACCACAGTCTGAGAGTTTGCGGCCAGATGTCGAGTCACCATTTTTATTCGACGTATAGGATACTTGGCTGCATGGTTACTGCGTAGAACATTTTCTATAGCCAAACTTAGGGATTCTTGTGGTTTGATCTTCCAGACGTACCATCTTAGGTCTTCCACCTTGATTTTATATTCTGTACCGTCACTCATTAAAACAAATTTGTCGTCATTTCTATGAAGTTCAATCGACATTTCGGTATCGCTTAACATGTATCTGTCCTGCTTAAATAAGTCGCAGTGCAACGGGGCT
Source organism: Trissonchulus latispiculum (assembly GCA_030248195.1). NCBI lineage: Eukaryota > Metazoa > Nematoda > Enoplea > Enoplida > Ironidae > Trissonchulus > Trissonchulus latispiculum. Next base: position 2,738 of record JASAND010020358.1, read on the forward strand.
AGCAGTTCAACTCCTTTGTTTTTGATAAATGGCTTTCCTCTCCATTTCATTGCATCAGAAGTCAAGTCATCAAATTTCAGCGGATTATCTTTATAAAACATAGCTGTTTGTTGATGATTAGATTTAGCGTCCCGGCCATAATTTAGCAAAACTTCCAGGTATGCCTTATACGCGTACAGAGGTCCAGTGTTTTCAATTTCTTTGTCACTTAGCTTCATAACTACTCGTTCAAACAAGGTTGAGCCTATTAAATTTATGGGGGCGACATCGACCTTATCATTGTCTGGAGTTTTATCAGCTTTTGTTGGATACGGCAAATCATTGCCATCTTTAGTCACAATTTTTACTTGTACATACAGGTAGTTTTTATTTAAATCCAACATAAACGAGTCTTTTGGTATGTGTATCCTGTACGGACCGCTGTCTGTTATAGGATTCTGAGGATAATATTCTGCCCAATAGCCCTTTTCGATAGCAACTTGACTAGGTGGAAGAGAAAATAGGTCGAGTTCGCTCTTAAACCCAGGATAAGATTGTGCATCCACTTGCTTAGCCATGGCTGAATACGTCAGTGTTAAGTTTCCGTCGTTTTTTAACCCTTTTTATGTTTTTCGATGTTAATCTGCTACCAAGACCTTCACCTTCTTGCTGCAAATCTTCCCCAAATTTGCTCAGAGTGCGTCCAACTGCCTGCCTACTGCGCTTTTTCAGTGATGTTTTTATGTCTTCTCCCTTATTGAGATAATCTTTAGCCACATCGCTGCCTGTTCTAAGGGCTTCCTTTCCCACATGAATGCCAACTTTTCTGACAGTTGGCCAAATTGCTCGAAACAGTCCTTTAAAAAAACTACCGATTCCTTCTCCTCTTTGATAAGGGTGTCCTGCATACGTAGGTAGAGCACCACCTGTTTGCAGTAACACGTCTTCCCACGTTTTGACTTGCTCAGGATAGTAGACAGTTCTCATGGTCTCACCTTCCTAAAGTGCAACTTTGCATAAATTTTACCGTAAGCAAAATCAACTGGCTGTCCAGAGTCATTATATATATTAATTTCGACTGATTCAAATTCCCTTTTAAGTACCGGAACATAGTGAGGATTGAGATACTCTTTATCAATGAATTCTCCGTGTATGCCTGTAGTGTTGACAATCCGGAGCAGAGGAGCGATGGTGTTTCCGACTATTTGAGGAGCAACTAAGTCACAGTATACATACATTGAATAAAAACCAGCCTTCATATCGGGCTCTCCGCCACCAACGATAACTTTCTCCTTCTTGTTTACATGCGTCGGTGACTCCCTTTCAATTACACCTTGAGGATTCAGATTGTCTCCTTCTCCAAACCCAAGTATATACTGAAGTCTGCTACCAAGTTTTAGATCTACAATATCAAAAGACTTTCCTCTCTCCCTCTCGAAAATAATGTTAACTCGATGAGTATACTGATCAAATTCAACCCTCACTCCTGGCGGTTGGCCTTCTCGATTTGTCATTGTAATTAACGTATGATTGATGACTTCACATAATTCTACGATTGATGTGTAATATCGTAGTGGTAGATATTTCGTTTTCGACGTACCATGAGAGAACGCTATGTAGATTTCAGGACTGACTTCTTCTCTAAAAGTATTCCATGTCACAGGATACATCAGTTCTACAAGGGCTACCTCCCATTCACCGTCGAGATCGATTCGATGCGGTAGCTTAACTCGAAAGTCGTTCAATTTATTAGTTAAATAGTCGCCAGTGTTACTAGGTAGTTGTAGGTAAAAATCCATCATCTTCAGTTATCCAACTGTTGAACTTTTCAGGATATCCTAACCACTTCACGAAATATTCCTGTTTTCCTTTGCGTCGCCGTCTTTTTATGACTTTCTCTACCCAGTAGCTTTCGGGTTTTGTCACAGTCTGGAGCTCTCGCTCATAGAAGCCGCCTTGTATTGGCTCATCTTGCAAATCAGTAAGCTGATACATGACAGGATATGCATTAGACGTTACCTTTACAATTTTGAATAGCTCTTCGGACCAATTTGGTAAATACCCTTTCTCGAATATTCCCTTCGCTTTGCTTATTCTAACAATGTCTCCCACTGCCAATTTTGGCCGTGGCACAGGCTGGTCTGGATACAGTTTGCTGTACACGTTATAGTGATTATTTGGATTAGATGCGTCCAATGGAGTCATTCCAATACTTCTGTGTTTGCTATGGTTATATCCGTCGACGAGTTTTTGTAGTACATCCACATACCTATAGGTTCTCGACTTTGTGAAATACTTCCAAAGTTTTGTCTTTATTGTCCTATTAAATCGTTCAACAATGCTGCACTTGATATCGGGATTATCGCAGGTATAATAGTGAATATTGTGAGCTTTGAGTAGGTTCTGAAATTGTGCATTCTGAAACTCTTTTCCTCTATCTGACTGTAGCATCTCAGGACTTCTATTGGAGTTTAAAATTTCTTTAAAGGCGCTAAAAATATCCTTTCCACTTTTCGACTTAACAGGAACTACCCACGCATATTTTGAAAATACGTCAATGCAGGTTAGCAAAAATCTGTTACCATCGTTATCGTCAGCAATTCTGGCCATATCAGCAAGATCTACCTGCCACAACTTATCAATATTGTCAACGAAATAACGACGTCGGGGATATCTACGGCGAATAGGTTTATGTATGGTGTAAGTGTGTTGTTTTTTTAACCATTTCTTAATATCCGTAAGCTTAACACCATTAATTTTATTTTTCACATAACTGTACAATGTACGTTCACCTGAATACGCAACCGGACTATTCGGATCATAAAAATAGTAACTTAAAGTGTCTTCCATTTCAATGTTTTCAGTGCTAATCCTGTTCCAGATTGCAAATGTCTTGTACGTAATGCTTCAATTCGCTGAGCTGCTGGTCTTCTTGGGGTAGCATAGGGATCTTTTATTAATTGCCATCGGGCAGGATTACCAATGAATTCTCTAGGAACATTAGTATCACGTAATACCTCAGTGAACAGATGAAATCCAACGGCAGGACTTTTGGTTGGACGATTCCTTACAAAATCATGTATAAGATCTGTAATTCGAGATCCAGGAGCATCCTTCCCCTTATACGAAATCTCTCCTTTTTCATTAACTTTGAAATCTGTCACTGCCTGTAGATGATCCAGCAAATTTTCTGCTATCGGTTGCAGTCTTTTGGGCAATGCCTCAATCATCGGGTTTAGCATAGTTTGTGATGGTTCAATTTTGCGTTCTGCAATGTTTGGGTGTTTCACACGAATCTCTTGGCCTTTTTCCTTAAGCAGACGTCTATGATAGTTATTTTGCCTGTACATGGCAAGTTTGACATCATCTGGAAATTTACGCTTTTTCATTGAATGTTTTAGATCCATTTCCACTTCCTTTTCGTGTTTTTCAAAATAGTCCGGTCTAACCAGTATAGAATACTCCATCACCTTTTCAGCACCAAATCAGTGACAAGTCCGCCAACAACCCCCAGCAAAGGTGCTAGTAACGCAGGTAAAAATCCACCACGTTGCACAATGAGTTTCTTTTTCTTTGATATGTTTATATTCTTATCTCGCAGCTGTCGCAGTATTTTTCTGTGACGTTTAAGTCGTTTTATATCCTTTTCTGGCAACTGTACATTGCTCGACAGGACATTTTCAACAGAGTCACATATAGTTTTTATTAACTCTGCTCTTGAGTTTTCTATGATACCAGATCTCTGCTTCGAATTACACTTGCACAACACTCTGAGAAAATCAACATTTTTTTCGAAACGCTTGGCCATTATATTGGGAAGGTTTCGTGTTTTCTCATCTCTTTTATGTATTTCTTAATTTATAAACACCGTTGGGCTCCTCTGGAAATATGGTACTTCTAAGTCTATATTCTTCAGGCGTATTCTGGTCTAAATCTATTAATAAATATCCATGTGGTTTATTTGTAGCGTGATTAAACGCTTTCATGAAACCTTCAACCCGACCGGGAAACATTTGTTTTGCTATGTTCACAGGAGTTAACTTGTCTGCAGGATTTTTCATTAGAACAATGTATTGAGCATTAATACGACTCGTTCTTTTTTTGTCAAAGAAAATATCTTGCGTAATGTGAATTACACTGCATGACCAATGGTGACACCCCCGGGTAAACAATTCAATTAGCTTTGTGTTGTTTTGAACTTCTGTCATTAGATCATCAAACACAATAAGTGTAGGTATCCCAGTCTTTAAGTCCTTGGTATCAGGAATACCTTGAAAAAATTCTACTTGTATCATATCTTCGTAAGCTGATTGCCATTCAGAATAACACCATATTATTCTTTGCGGAGGTGGGTCAATCATTTGTTCAGAAAAATTTATTAACTTGGAGACAAATGTCGTTTTACCAGCCTTAGTTGGCGCAGCAACTATACATGTGAATGGATGCTGTAACTTTAAAAATGGAGTATGAATTACGTTACTCGAGGGTGGTTGGTTCCCTATTGTAACTTTACCTAAGCTTTGTGTCATGATTACATCAATCTAAGACTGTACACATTTATTAATTTTCTGCATCAACAGTCATAACATAACAAAACAACTAAACACACACTTCTTTCCTAAGTTCATCTCTAATCTTTTCTAATATAGTTCCTAGCTTATTTTGTCCTTCACCAGCACAGTCTTTAACATTTCCAGCACCGCATGACCAAAACTTATCATGTTCATTTAATACCACTAGTTTCTTGGTACCACTACATAGCAACGCTTCTTCCATTTGAATATTTTGTCTTATCTTTTCTCGAACTCCACGCTCCATAATTCTTTCTGCAACCATCATCCATTCTGTCTCGTTGTAACCGATTACGTTCATCCCTCTTTCTTTGACATATTTTGCAGTCCACGCATTAATAATATCGCCAAAAGATTTCCAATCTTCGAAATATTTTGCCTTCTCTGACTGATAGAACTGTTCGACAGATCTGTAGACATATCCACCGTAAGAAAAATTGCAGCGGTATGTGTTACTTAAAGGGTGGTGGTTAACATCCACAAAATAAGTGTTGTCAGAAATGTCTTTGGAGGAATCAGTACCATAAACAGTTTGAGTGTCAGTTCTGACTAGTTTCAGGGGTGATATCCAGTGATCAGTGTTGTCATGTTTTCTCTTCTCACGCATTGTTTTAAAAGTAGTACCACAACAAGTTCTGGATAGTCTGTTAGCGTGGGTCTTCCTAACATGTTTACGCCGTTCCATAATATCGGTAAATTCCAAGTTGCAAAAAGTACACTTACTGACCATACTGACAGCGATAAATATCTTTTGCGTACAATATTAGCGTGTTTAACTAACCGTTGCAGTATCATTGAGCTAGGTTTCATTAGTCATCGCTACACTTCATACATTTTAAGTACATCGGTTCTCGTTAGATAGATACCTCCTATCTCAGCGTACATTATTTGTTTGTCATCAGCAAAACATAGTGTTAGGTTGTAGCTGCTTGCTACAAATGGACACATCAGCTTGGTAGAAGGCTTTTTGTTGCACCTTCTGTCATTCGTAACACAAAACTTTATAAAATTCTGCATTTTGCTAAACTGTTTTGATGAAATGTTGCTCCGCCGTTTACCTTGAACTAGTCCTACTGCACCATTCGGCAGCAACTCAATGGTAATTGGATGAAATTGTTCCGCAGGCAATTCTACTGTTGCATTAGGTTTTTTGTAGCTGCATTCACAAAAACAGCTGAATCCAATTGAAACTATTGTAACTTGTACTATACTAAATATAGCAATAATGATTTTGAGCTTGAAACTGTCCATTTTAATATATGTTTATAAGTGCTTTGGTTGTATTTATTATTTTTATAAAATGTCATCTGTTTTTATCCCTAATCCCAAACAAGTTTGAGAGCTGCGGATATTCCTCTGGCTTAATCCCTATACTAGAAGGATTAACCTAAACCCTAATCCTATCAAATAGGGGAGCTGCGGATTAATTCCTTGCTCTCAGCAGCCCCAAAAGCATAGGTAGGGGATTAATCCCAACCACTAGACTAAATCCCTAAAACAAATTGCAAAAGCTGGCCCCTCATCGGGGTGGATTAGGGGAATTAGTGAGATTTAGATGAGGATGAGGGGCCAGCTCTTGCAATTTCCTACTACTTACACGTGCTTCAGTTGCTTCAATGTGTACGCGGAATTAAAAGAAATTGAATATAATGTGAGAGAAGTTGTAGGGGAGACGGGGCGGGGGGGGGGGGGGGCGGGCGGGGGGGGGTGGGGGAGGGCGGCTGGGGGGGGGGGGGAGTGATATATTCCGGAGGGGGTTGTTTTTGCGTGGTGGTGGGGTGTTTGTTTTTTTTTGAAGGGGGACGTTTTATCTACAACTTGTACTGGTTTTATCACTGTATATGAATTTAACTTGCTGTCAGCAAACCTGGCCAATGTCGAGTTAAAAGTTAGAACCCCAAAAGTCCCTTCAGAAAAAAGGAGATGCTCAATTTTTTCATGCGTTTGTATCCAGCACTCTGTGACTGTGGCTACGTGGCTACGTTGCAGATCTTTTCTATCTGACACTTTACTTCCTGGTATGCTAATAATGTGTATAATTGTATCTCAGTCATCAAACTTGGGGCGTGTACTGTGGGGGAGTCCTCCTGGCTTCTCTTAGAAATCTAGACAGAACAATTTGTGGGAATAACATCCAATGTCCTCAATTTGGGTACCAATCGGATGATGACCACAAGATGAACAAGAACGCATTAGATCTAAGTTCATTCAACGCACACACTTTTTAAAATCCCAGGACTCCCGAACCCGCAGAACCTTCAGCGAACACTGAAAACTAGGTAGTAGGTGATCAAATCTCCTGAAAAAAATTTCAGAACCCCCATCAAAAAATGAAACTACACCTAGTAATAGAACAAATCAAAACATTAAGGAGAAAGTCGAAAAATGACAAACAAATGGACTTCCCTTACGCTTGAATTCGTTCCCAGAATTCCGCAACATTGTTAGGAATGCGCACCAGCTCTTTGGAAAACTGGACGAGAGTAATAGCTCTACAAGTAACATACCGCTACCCGTGTTACTGATTGCTGTAGGAATTGGATCATTCGCACGCGTCTCCAATTTCTCCATAACTTGAATCTAATACAACCTGAATCTCCTTGAATGCATCACTTTCCTAATGTCCTCCGTTTAAAAGCTAGTCGCACATTTTGTTTGTATAACAGTTCGACTATCTGATATAACCCACCATATCTTGGAATCATTTTAGACATTGTAGTTTGAAAACAGTTACTTTAGTCACATTAAGCATAACAAGTCGACGATCAGCAAGATTGCAACAATGTACCTACTCATCAAACCGTTTCTTAACAAATTCCGTCTTTTTTGCAATAAACTGAAAGCTAACTCCCATTTGAGTTCTTATCAAACTTTTGTACTTATTCAAAACGTCGGCCAATTAATCTATGTTTGCAAACAAAAGTTCTTTGGGAACTTATGCATCTCAGCCAAGCAATGAAAAGCGCGGAGTACAGTAGAGTGTACCGACGTTCTACATGTATGCATGGTCAAAGCCAGGTTTACATCTCAGTCTTTCACATAATATTTACCAATTTTTTCACAAATTCAAGCAGTGTGCCGTTTATGAGTTCAACTAGAGGATTTAATTGTGGGTGGTCTGCCGTGGTACGTGGTTTCTTTCATCAATTTAAACAAAATCCCTTTAACTTCAACTGAAAAATTTAGTCATTGATCTGTCTTAATCTCTGTGGGCATATCGTAACGTAAAATAAACTCACTGAAAGCACGTATTGAGAATTCATAGAGAAGGCAACAACCATATATTAACATAAGGTCAGGTCCTGGGGATGGCTTGTCCCCAAAACATTTTGAGGGGGTTGTACCTTGAATAAGAAGTTCCTGTGGGATTGTGCCTCAAAAATTAATTTGTAAAATTTTTCGAAAAATTAAAGCTATTTTTTTAAAATTTGCAATTTTTCATCAAAATTTGCAAAAAAGCCTCAATTTTTAGAAAAACTTTCAAAATTTTGCCCGATTTTCCCGAAGAAATAAACATTTTAACTAAAAAATTCCGGCGAAGCCGGAAATGGTTTGAAATTTTACAGTAAAAACTAATTTTTTCGGTATATTTTTGGTTACCCCGTGGCCACTTTTTCGTTACCCGTTGTCCCCGACAGCGATAGAGCCTGTACCTTGTCCGAATTGGGGGGGGGGGTTTGACACACGTTTACACGTATAATTACACGTTTATAATACACGTTTCACCTTTTTCGTTATTGAATGATTATGGTTCGCATTAAGCTCATTCAAAGGTATGGTAGCTGGTGAAAAGGATTTCATTAAAGCTTGAGTTTTGCTCTGTACCTTGCGCAAACAACATGATTTCGTACAAACAGTCTACATTTCCAGACAAAGTAGGATAATAATATCATTTAGTTATCGTATAACGAGTTTGAGGTAAACCTGCATCTACAACCGAATGATCTTGCTCTGAAACGTAGTTGCGAAAACTCTAAGCACACAAGCTGATCACGGAGAATTCTTTTTACTTTTACATATCTTTGTCCTTATATATGCCTAAGATATAAAATTTTTTTAATCTAAGATCTGCTTCAAATTTTACAATACAATGTGTATGGTCATTTTTACGCTGAACTCCATGTTCTAAATATTTAATCAGAGGACGAAAATACTAAATTGCAAAGTAACTAGATTTTAGTTACCGAAAAAAAACGAAGACTAAGAGTTTGCTGAGAATTTATTATTTGTCCCAGTAAAAACTTGATATGCAGAATCTTACTGACAGCTAGCTAGCTAGTGAATAATGTTCACCATTTCAGTGCAGCATAAAAGAGACAGTTAATAAATATTTCAGGTCATAAATTTCGATTCCATTGGGAATACAAAGATAGGCATGATGTACTTTACAAAGGACTATCCGTCTTCAAACCGACAGGTGGTATAGCCAACATTGTGCCAAGAGTTCCGTTTTCTGGGTTGTGCTCATTAGCTAGCTGGCCATTGTATTTGTACGTAAATGCATACGGTCCTGGAGGTGTAGATTCCGTGAATGTCGTGAAAGACAACAGAGTATTTGAAATATCAACATTGAAGTGCTGGGAAGGCGATAATGATTACGTCACAGCCAACAACACTTTCCAGACGTACATCGTACCTTACGGTACGCTACGTGCTTTGAATTGTGCAAAATTGGACATTTTAAAATTGGAAACTTCTGGAGCTCCTCATTTGTGAAAGTTTGTTCTTTTGAAAATCAAAATTAAAATCGGAAGAAAAACCATCAATATAGCAACCTTCGATAACAAGCTTTGAACTGCAGCATTGCCGAATCATAATCTTCTCATTACATATTTGTTACAGATGCATCATTCATCGATGTAGATGCTCCAAATCTATCTGAATCCGAATGCAATATGAAAGTCGATCCTGTTGTCTGTTGCAATGTCTCGTCCCTATACATGTATTTCAAGCCCTACGCTTACTGATAGCAGCTTGGTAAATTATGTAAATCGTTATTTAAGGACTGGTGAGCAAATTTTTTATGCTAACTCCTCAAAGCATGGTGTGAGCAAATTTCACATTTTAAACAAGAGCACCTGTATAATAGTAAAAGTAGACACTACGCTCTTCCTTGAATATTAAGCCTGCAATGTCTATGAAAAATTAAAATAGAAATCTCCGAGAATAGACACAATCAGTGCTCAAGCATTTTACGCTGCTATTGTTTCAAAAATAGGAATTGTCGTCAAATTAACTATTGTAGCCTGAGCTTGGAAAGCCGTAACAATTTTCGTATCATGTTACTCATAAACTGTTTAACTTATTAAAAGCTTTTTAACGACGTAAAAGTTAATTTGTTCCCTTACATTATCGCCAATCTCTTAAAAATTTGGTGATAATCATAGGTTAACGCGGGGGGGGTCTGGGGGGGTCCAAGCCCCCCCCCCCACCCCGGCCAAGGTACTAGCCCTATCAACGTCGGGGACAAGGGGTAACAAAAAAATGGCCAAGGGGTAACCAAAAATAGCCGGAAAAAATTAGTTTTTACTGGAAAATTTCAAAAAATTTCCGGCTTTGCCGGAATTTTTTAGCTAAAATGTTTCATTTTTGGGGAAAATCAGGCAAAATTTTGAAATTTTTTCTAAAAATTGAAGATTTTTTGCAAATTTTGATAAAAAATTTTAAATTTTAATAAAATTAGCGTTAATGTTTTGAAAAATTTTAGAAATTTATTTTTGAGGTACAAGCCCCCTCGAAAATTTTTGTTCAAGGTACAAGCCCCCTCAAAATTTTTAGGGGACAAGCCCCCCCCCCAGGACACGACCCTATGTTAATGTATGGTGATAATGTAAGGTATTTTGATAAAAATTGGTAAATACCTTGTATTCTAAATGTAAGTCCAGTCATTTAAAAGATTGCTGATAATTTGGACTAGATAATTTTAATTTTTAATTGTAATTATAATTTTTTGAGTCCTACCGGAGTTCCGTATTTCTCGGACCTTCGGTGGTACATAACTTTCTCCTTCTTCTTCTCATTTGCCAAAAAGTACAATTTCTTAGCAGCATAGTAATACAAAAATAATTAACACGCAGTTTTCTTAACTAAGTTGCATAAACTTAGCTCGTTGAACACGGCTGTTTTAAAAAGATGTCTGCGTAATACCGTTAGCCACTGTGAGCCCGGGATTTCAACCTGAATGTTTCGAGTATATTGCAGGCTTTATAAACTAGAAACGCTGAGTGTCTTACGTCAAGTATTATAAATTTTGATTGTAGTGATGGTTAGCTTCTCTTGTTCTAGCATTGTTTACTCTCTGGTACGTTTTTGGTTTGCTGTGAGTGCATTTTTAAGCTGAATAAAAGGTATTCCCTATGAGGGTTGTTTTTTTCACCCTAAAACTGGGCACGTATAGCCGAGTAATAGCAGTATAGTAACACCATACTAAAGTCTGACCAAAAATTCTTGGAACCGAAATGTGAGCGGCTGCCCTGAGTTATCATTTGAAGGTAGCCTATATAATGTATATATTTTTCGAATCCTCAGGAACCCGAGATTTCGAAAATCCGAAAAAATCCGAAATTCCGGATTTCATTCACGGAAAATTTAAAATTTTTAGTTTTTCGTCCAATTTTTATTGCAATCAAAATTTGGTTCTCACAGTCGATTAGAGATGGTCCCGCTACACATTTTTGCTCTTAGAAGCTTTTCACGAAAATGCACCCAATTTCCGGAATTCCGGGTTTTCTAAATTACCGGATTTTAAAAATTTCCTGCAATACCCACAAGATGGGTATCATTCGAAAGCTCTTATCGGGCTGAACAACTTTTGTAATAGAACGAACTCGTGAAAATGCACTCAATTCCCGGAATTCGCGAAAGCCGGATTTTCCGGATTTTAAAAATTTTCTCCAATACCCACAATATGGGTATCATTCAAGAGCTCTTGATGAGCTGAACAAATCTTGTAATAGAACCAACTTGCAGAAATGAGCCCAGTTTTCGGAATTCTCGATAAACTTCCAAGCTAGAGTGAAACCCGAATTTGTGAATTCCGAGAACTGGGCTCATTTCTGCAAGTTGGTTCTATTACAAGATTTGTTCAGCTCATGAAGAGCTCTCGAATGATACCCATATTGTGGGTACTGGAGAAAATTTTTAAAATCCGGAAAATCCGGTTTTCGCGAATTCCGGGAATTGAGTGCAGTTTCACGAGTTCGTTCTATAACAAAAGTTGTTCAGCCCGATAAGAGCTTTCGAATGATACCCATCTTGTGGGTATTGCAGGAAATTTTTAAAATCCCGTAATTTAGAAAACCCGGAATTCCGGAAATTGGGTGCATTTTCGTGAAAGGCTTCTAAGAGCAAAAATGTGTAGCGGGACCATCTGTAATCGACTGTGAGAACCAAATTTTTGATTGCAATAAAAATTGGACGAAAAACTAAAAATTTTAAATTTTTCGTGAATGAAATCCGGAATTTCGGATTTTTTCGGATTTTCGAAATCTCGGGTTCCTGAGGATTCGAAAAATATATACATTATATAGGCTACTTTCAAATGATAACTCAGGGCTGCCGCTCACATTTCGGTTCCAAGAATTTTTGGTCAGACTTTAGTTTCAAGTACCTGGGTACTGCTTCGGATATTCCACATTTAGCTAAACTAAAAAAACTAGGTTACATTGCGTTAAGTAGAAATGGTTTTAAATGAATAAATTTTTGAAAAAATTTTTTTATGAAAAAAATATTTCTTGAAAAAATTTCATTATCAGGATTTCTTGGTTGAAAAGTTTGTTTGGTTTCAACTTTTACATGTACTTTTCCGTCCATGCCCACCAAATAACCAGTTTGATAGGATAGCCCGGCCGTGATTGAACCTACGGTTCGCAGTTGCGGAATATGTTTATTGTTGTTGTTCATTCACTCATTCATCATGTTCAATGTTGATGATTCATGCTACACTTTGTTTCAACGACTTACATTCTCAATCTAAGTTGTATTTGTTTAGGGCAATACTGTGCACGATAACTGTATGTCGTTCCGATATAGTCATAAAATAAACAGCTTTACCATGGAATGCAAAATATATGTGGATTTGGTATTTTACTGGCCATACTCTCTCACAAAATCTGTCGATGTATTCTCCAAAAATATAACTGTGAATTGTGCAGCTGAGGGTAGTATTTGCCTTTGACACTTGCCTTTGTCGTAGCAAATGCTTGTTGTAATAATTATCTTAATTTATTTGTGTAATAGCAGCATTCTATGCTTCACTCAATAGACTATGTTGATAGAATGCTTTTCATAGAAATGCAATTGAATGCTTTTTAAAGAAGTGCAATGAATTATTAATTTGATAAAAATAGCTTTCATAACGATTGAATTAGAAAATAAAAGGTGGATTATGCTACAAAAACAAGAGCATTAAAAATTCACTTTTAAATAATAATTTTAGCAAACATTATAAAAGCAAAGATGACGTGACAGATTTCTTGAACCTGCAACGTGCTGGTAAAAGTAGAGTTTTGTTTTTTTTACTTTTTGCGGTCATTTTTTACTTTTCCCTTTTCTTGCTTGTTTTAGATGATAATGTGCCTCGTACGTCAAATGTGCGTTTTACATCTTTGGCTGCAAGCAAAACTGAGGGAACTACCCGCACAGGTAACAAATGTCAGAACTAATGTCCACTGAATCAGCGTTGCCTTATCTCAACTGCCGCTGCTTGATTTGTTCTCAATTGCTCTATCCCAATTGCACTATCACAACTAGTCTCCCCTAATTTGGTCTCGCGCTTCCAGTAATTGGTATAACCTGTACAATTCCCACTAGCTTTGTGTTCACTGTCAAAACGATTGAAATTTATGTGACTAATTTAATGGGTCTGTTAACTACCGGTTTACTGTCCGGTAACCAAACCGGTACTTAGATGGCGAAACGATAGCAGGTTCTACTCAGGTCCTACCTAGGGTGCAACTCACTCGAAAAGAACTTAAATAACCCTATCTAAGGTACCCTAATAAATACCAATGGAAGACATGATTTACTATAGAACTTACGTTATTTACTGGCAAAGGATCATAAACATAGCAAATAGGCAAGTACAACGGCTCAATAGGCCTACTGGACACGACGACAATTATACATCAACTGATTACATAAGCAATTAAGCTACCTTATATAAGCTAGATGGGTGCTGTTTGGATCTGTTACATTGATCATTCACGAAAGATAACTAAAGTAATTTAGGGTGGAATACAGTTAGTAAAGTAGGTTTTTAACAGGTCAGTCAATTATAACTCGTGGCGAAGTGAAGGGCTAGTCTGGACTTGGACATGTCCAGACTAATTTCTATTAGTCCAGAATAGCTCTACAGTTCGCGTCGAGTTAAACGTGATGGACCCATAACAATTCACGCGGAAATAAAAATGTGACTAGCTGTCGCAATCTATACACAAAAATAATAGACTCCAAAAGTACAAAATTTGTCAACTGCTCTAATTTTTATTTGAAATGGAATGGAATTTTACGTTAGTTTTGAAAAACGCTTCTACCAAACAAACTTTACGAAAAATTATCAGAAGATTTCTTCTTATGTTAGATAATGATCTTAATGTAAAGATTGACTTGAGCCGTGTTTGCCATTTGAATGGGATGCTCAGGTGGGTCCTCTTTTTCAACGTTTTTCCAGTTGCAATTGTATTATATGTCAGTGGCATAGAGGTCTTTCTTTGGGGGGGGGGCGGATCTTTGGCAAGTCAGGGGGAAGGAGGCCGCCCGGTCCCCCCTTATCTACGCCTATATTGTATATATTGATTGTTATTAGCTAGCTTATATATACCTTATGTTTGTTGTGTACTACAAAAATGTATATACGTATGGTTTTAATAGGCAAAAATTTTTCTATCTGTAGTTGCTAGGGTTGGTTTTTTCTTAAAAATGATTGCCGGAAAATTTTCCCCATTTATTCCATTTTTTTCTTGTTTTCCCGGTCACTCCAAAATTACACAATGTGCTAAAAGTTGCGTTATTTCACGTTTTTGCATGCACAGAAGCAGTTTTTACGTTATTTGTAGCCCTACAGGGGTAATGCAATTACACAAGGCTTAGAAAGATTCCAGTAGTGATTACAGGAATCAAATATTTTCAGCGGGTGACGCTGTAAAGCAAAGGACAGGTGACTTCTGGTACTTTGGCGGTTCTACTAGACCTAGTTTGTGGTTTTCATAGGTAACAGGTAAAGTAAAGAATTACAGATATTTTAACAGTTTTGGTTGAACACTTCACTGTTAGGTATGGAACTATTAACTCTACATACCCGAGTTACGCAATCATTTTCACATTTCAAGGGAAAAATGTTAAATCCCAAAATTATATATATATATATATATATATATATATATATACAAGTAACAAAAATGCTCCGCACAAAAGGGGATAATATGTGTGTTGGTCGTCTATGTCTATGTCTGTCGTTTAATCCGGTTGAGAAAGAAAGTATATAAATCCGACACAGCAAGTTTGGGTGGGTGGTTCTATGGCGAAAGTTGTTCAGTTCGATGCGGGCCTTCATTTGACTCGAAATTTGACCACTTTTGAAAATTTTAATTTTTGACCCAAAATCGCCTAAGTCCCCACCCCACCCCACCACAGCCCTCTACAGCCACCTTAGGTACGCACTTCTATGACAAAAGTTGCTCAGTTCGATGCGGGCTTTCATTTGGTACCAAATTTGACCACTTTTGAAAAATTTTAGTTTTGACCCAAAATCGCCTAAGTCCCCACCCCCACCCTACCACAGCACTCTACAGCCACTTTGAGCATGCAATTCTATGACAAAAGTTGTTCAGCTCACTTAGCGCTTTCATTTGGTACCAAATTTGACCACTTTTGAAAAATCTTATTTTTGACCACTTGACCCCCTACCCGATTTACCCTTCAAACGGCAAAGTGGAGCCAGTCCAGCAAAATGGGTGGGTCGGACGGCAAAACGGACTCCGGAAATGAGCTGGGCGCACCAGAAAACCCCTATGGACAAAGTTTTGAGAGGCTATGCACAGTCCTATATGGTGTTCTTGGAAGTCGGTACCGACTTGACCCTCCCGACAGCAAAGTGGAACCAGCCCAGCAATATGGGTGGGTCCGACGGCAAAACTGCTTACGGGAATCAATTCGCCGTGCCAGAAAACCTTTGTATGAAAGAATTGAGCTTTCTAAGTTGAATACACAGCGAGAAATTTCGATTTTTCATTTTTCGAATTTTCACCATTTTTGACCGGCCACTGTGGTCGCATGGGAAGTGATAGAGAAACGAGACTTAGCTATTTAGTTAGTTCAATATATGTAGTTTCTGAATATAAAAAGAAATCGGCTCCAGCTCCTAACGTTCGAGCTGCGCAGCGACCACAAAAATGGTCACTTTTCGCTCTGAGCCGACTTTGCGGCGCCGCTGCGCCGCTGTGGCGCACCTGCGGCGCAAAAAAAGTAGCGATTCTTAAATGGCGCATGGGGTACTACCAGACCCTATACCCCTTTAGGTCCGGCCTCCGCTGCAGATTACGTGAAAGAGGCGGAAAGTCAGGACAATACGACCATTAAATAGGAGAAACCGGAAAAAAAACATCGCCGCCATAACCGGTCCGGGGCACAACTTTTTAACGGAAAGTGATACGGGGCTGAAACTTCGCACACATACTAAACTCGATGTGCTCTACAATTTGCGCATGAAATCTGCGCAGGATCTGCGCAGGATTTTGCGCAGCCTCTGCGCAGCTTATTTTACGGTGTCTCCAGGGACTTTTGACACATATTATAGGGGTCGCTGCCGCGACCCCTATGATATATAGCTCAAATTCATGAATATCGTATTCTTACCTCAGTAAACACTATTTTTGATGGTTACTTAATGTTCTGATGCCATAAATTAACTTTCAGAACGTGTCCCGAATATTTTCCATTTTTTTCTGATGCGTCGAAAAACGTATATATATATATTCTTACCTCATTAAACACTATTTTTGATGGTTACTTAATGTTCTGATGCCATAAATTAACTTTCAGAACATGTCCCGAATGTTTTCCATTTTTTCCGATGCGTCGAAAAAACCCAAATACAATTTCGTCAGATTCAGAATTCCCCCACCTACTATGACCCACGGAAAAGGTTGTAAATAGTGTAAACTCAACACGTACAATTTTTTGCTCTGGGTCATCTGTGACGGAGTGCTTTTAGTCGCTAAAAAAGCGTTTTCCCAGGCTTTGGTTCGGTTTTGTTCGGGATTTTTTCTGATGCTTTTTGCCCCCCCCCCAAATCTTAGGGGCAAGGATTTTTGGGGGTCGAAAAATATGCTACAACTATATAGCGCTATTTTTCTAGCATATGTACTGTAAAAGTTAGTTTTAAACAAAAAAATATGCAGATTTAGAGTTGGAAAATGCAAAAATCGAGTAAAAATCTCCCGCGAAGTTGGAAAAATTTTGAAAATTTGGCCGTCTGAGCGATTTCTTCAGGGCAAAATTAGATACCAAAAGGGGCGCCCACTTTTTTTGGGGGGGGGAAACAATTTTTAAGGGGGCAAGCGTGTTTTATGTCCCCCTAGAATAAGCGCAGGGTATGGGGGGGCTCGAAGAAGCGGTCTCACAGAAAATGGAGGGAACGTATATATATAGTATTGAAAAATATTTTGCAAATGGGAAAGATCCAAAAATTGTTTGATTTTTATCTCTGCAGCAAAAATAACCAGCTTAATTTTCAATTTTCAATTTTTACGAAAACATTTTCGCCCCCTCCCCTCAGAAATCGGGTCCGCTCGTCAGACTTCCTCCTCCCCAGAAATTGTTGGCAAGGAAAAACCCAGTTTATAGCAAATTAAGAACATAAAAGATATATAGCTTTATATATACCCACTTTGCAGTTTAAGTATATAACAGAAAGAATGTCAGCGGTCTATTTTTCGCACTTTTATTTCGCTGTGACGCCGCATATATACGTTGCAGTGGCATGCACATGCGTGCATATGCACGCATATGTATATATGGCATGTGTATCCCGTATATATTCTTTCAACCCAGTCTTTCAGCGATAGAGTGAAGATATTTACGTGCATACGTTTGCTGAGCTATATATACGTACGTATATAATAAAAACCTTGATACGTACGTATATCTACATGAATGAATGAAGTTATATGAATACGTAGACAACAGCAAATGTAAACATAAACGTTATACTCTTTGCTTTGCTACAAGTCACTTCGTCCACTTTCAAAACTCTGTTGCAATTGTCTAGAATGTGAGTATGTCTACATATATAATTATATATACGGACGGATGCATATTAGGGGTAGTAGCTATGTTCTCGCTCTCACTTAGAGTAGTGTCTGACATGCCATAACTTGTGCAATTTTGAGAGTTTGAAGAGATAAGAGAAGGGATACTTGTTTTGATACTTTACTTGCTTTGCTTTGATTCCACAATATTATTTATTTCAGAATTCCTACCACTCCGTGCCCACTGCGGCTCCAAACCAGCTCAGCCAGAAATTCTATTTCTAAAACTAAATAATTGCTTTCGAGTTTCATATTTGTAAACTTATTTAATTAATTTTGTTTGGGCGCTTAGTTTTAAATGTGAGACTTAAGTATATACACTATATATATAGTATATATTATATATATGTATATATATATGTATACAGTATTGTTCCAGGTCCATCTCTGTCCTCGGTGATTGGTGGGAACTTGGGAGGTCCGAATTCAAGTGGTCAGAAAATGGCCCAGGTGGATTCCTTGGCCAGTCAAGGCGCAGAGGACTGGAATCCGAAGCTGAGAGTAAGTGTATGAAGCATGAAAATGGCTTCAAAGCGGATTGGTATTTATTTTCTGTGCTTACACTGTGTATGCAATTTGTCGACGCTAAGACGGCATTTAAAATTTAAATCTTCCTAAATTATATACCTAAAATTGAAAGTTTTCGTTTGGGGGTTCCCTTTTGGGCATAGTTTGTTTTTTGTGGTTTTTACTGTGTTTTCGCACACTTTTTCTTAGAAAAACACACATTTTCTTAGAAAAACACACCAAAATTCTTAATTTAGAAGCAGAAATTGATAAATTTCTTTAAAAGTTTTGAACTACAGATGACTTGCTTAAACATAAAGCTTGCTTTTCCTCTATTATTCAAAATAAGGTGATAAATAATAGATAAATAATAACTTGATAGCCGTTAATTTTTAGTATGGTTGGTTTTTTCCGGAAAAAACATTGCCCGGAAAAACCTTTTTTCCTTTTTTTCCATTTTTTTCCATTTTTTCCGGTCACTCCAAAATTGCACAATGTGCTAAAAGTTGCGTTTTTGCATACACAGAAGCCGTTTTCCCGATATTTAGTAGCCCCACAGGGTAATGGAATTACACAAGCGCTTAGAAAGGTTCCAGTATTGATCATAGCAAGAGTACATAATACATAAGAGTATGACAAGCGTCATACGCTATGTATTATCAGCTCGCTACATCCTCTGCACGCTATCGGCTGACCCCGTACCTAAATCAGGACCCCCTTGACCCCGCCCCTATACATGTACGGGGTCCAAACGGGGGATCGGGGTCTATGTTAGTATACTTACATGTTAAACTTGACGGGGCCCCAATTTGTGTATGGGGTCTAAGCTTGTATGATTTACACATCTGTGTACAAAATATACAAGCACGAGCCCGATCCCCCGTTTAGACCCCGTACATGTATAGGGGCGGGGTGAGGGGGGTCTGATTTAGGTACGGGGTCAGCCGATAGCGTGCAGAGGATGTAGCGAGCTGATAATACATAGCGTATGACGCTTGTCATACTCTTATGTATTATGTACTCTTGATCATAGGAATCAAATATTTTCAGCGGGTTACGCTGTAAAGCAAAGGACAGGTGACTTCTGTATACCTTGGCGGCTCTACTAGACCTAGTTTGTGGTTTTCTTATATATTTAACGCGCTTCGTAAAGTAAACAATTCCAAATATTTTAACAGTTTTGGTTGAACACTTCACTGTTAGGTATGGAACTATTAACTCTACCTTTCAAGGGAAAAATGTTAAATCCCAAAATTAGCTCAAATTTCTGAATATCGTATTCTTAACTCATTAAACACTGTTTTTGATAGTTTCTTAATGTTCTAAGGTCATAAATTAACTTTCAGAACATGTCACGAATATTTTTCCATTTTTTTTCCGATGCGTCGAAAAAACCCAAATACAATTTCGTCAGATTTAGCATACCCCCACCTACTATGACCCACGGAAAAGTTTGTAAATAGTGTGAAATTGCTGATAAAGCTCATAAAACATGATATTTCATTGTAAAAATCGTCAAAATAACGTTAGGAATATTTTCCATTTTTTTCCACCCCATCGGAAAAAAACGGAAAAAACCTTCGCCCATCCCTAATTTCTAGCATCAACGGCATGTGTAGAAGACGTTGAGTCTAAATTTTTAATTTTAAATTCCATGGATTACCTAAAATTGACTATTTTCGCCTGGGGGTTCCCTTTTTGGAACAAAAGGCGAAAAGCTTGCTTTTCCTCTATTATTCAAAATAATTTTTGGACTTGATTACCGTTTACTTCTAGCATCTACGGCATGTGTAGAAGACGCTGAGTCTAAATGTTTAATTTTAAATCTCCGTAAATGACCTAAAATTGACGATTTTCGTCTGGGGGTTCCCTTTTTGGAACAAAAGTCGAAAAGCTATATTTTCCTCTATTATATATTCAAAATAATTTTTGGACTTGATTAACGTTTACTTCTAGCTTCTACGACATCTGTAGAACACGCTGAATTTAAATTTTTAATTTTAAATCTCCGTAAAGGACCTAATGTTGACCATTTTCATTTGGGGTTGCCTTTTTGGAGTAGACTGCAAAAAGCCTACTTTCCCTCTATTATTCAAAATAACTTTAGGACTTGATTGCCGTTTACTTCTAGCATCTGCGGCATATGTAGAGGACGCTGAGTCTAAATTCATAATTTTAAATTTCCGTGGATGACCTAAAATTGACGATTTTCGCCTGGGGGTTCCCTTTTCGGAGCAAAAGGCGAAAAGCTTGCTTTTCCTCTATTATTCAAAATAATTTTAGGATTTTATTCCTCTTTATTTCTAGCATCTACGGCATCTGTAGAACACACCGAGCCTAAATTATAAATTTTAGATCTCCGTAATAATGACCTAAAATTGACGATTTTCGCCTGGGGATTCTCCCTTTTTTGGAACAAAAGGCGAAAAGCTTGCTTTTTCTCTATTATTCCAAGTAATTTTTGGACTTGATAGCCGTTTACTTCTAGCATCAACGGCATGTGTAGAAGACGTTGAGTCTAAATTTTAAATTTTAAATTTCATGGATGACCTAAAATAGACGATTTTCGCCTGAGGGTTCCCTTTTTGGAGCAAGAGGCGAAAAACTTGCTTTTCCTCTATTATATATTCAAAATAATTTTTGGACTTGATTAACGTTTACTTCTAGCTTCTACGACATCTGTAGAACACCCTGAATTTAAATTTTTAATTTTAAATCTCCGTAAAGGACCTAATGTTGACCATTTTCATTTGGGGTTGCCTTTTTGGAGTAGACTGCAAAAAGCCTACTTTCCCTCTATTATTCAAAATAACTTTAGGACTTGATTGCTGTTTACTTCTAGCATCTACGGCATCTGTAGAACACACCGAGTCTAAATTTTAAATTCCATGGATTACCTAACATTGACGATTTTCGCCTGGGGGTTCCCTTTTTGGAGCAAAAGGCGAAAAACTTGCTTTTCCTCTATTATTCAAAATAATTTTAGGATTTTATTCCTCTTTATTTCTAGCATCTACGGCATCTGTAGAACACACCGAGCCTAAATTATAAATTTTAGATCTCCGCAATAATGACCTAAAATTGACGATTTTCGCCTGGGGTTCTCCCTTTTTTGGAACAAAAGGCGAAAAGCTTGCTTTTTCTCTATTATTCCAAGTAATTTTTGGACTTGATAGCCGTTTATTTCTAGCATCAACGGCATGTTTAGAAGACGTTGAGTCTAAATTTTAAATTTTAAATTCCATGGATGACCTAAAATAGACGATTTTCGCCTGAGGGTTCCCTTTTTGGAGCAAGAGGCGAAAAACTTGCTTTTCCTCTATTATTCAAAATAATTTTAGAATTTTATTCCTCTTTATTTCTAGCATCTACGGCATCTGTAGAACACAAGGAGTCTAAATTTTAAATTCCATGGATTACCTAACATTGACGATTTTCGCCTGGGGGTTCCCTTTTTGGAGCAAAAGGCGAAAAACTTGCTTTTCCTCTATTATTCAAAATAATTTTAGGATTTTATTCCTCTTTATTTCTAGCACCTACGGCATCTGTAGAACACACCGAGTCTAAATTTTAAATTCCGTGGATGACCTAAAATTGACGATTTTTGCCTGGGGGTTCCCTTTTTGGAACAAAAGGCGAAAAGCTTGCTTTTCCTCTATTATTCAAAATATTTTTGGACTTGATAGCCGTTTATTTCTAGCATCTACGGCATGTGTAGAACACACCGAGTCTAAATTTTAAATTTTAAATCTCCGTAAATGGCCAAAATTGACGATTTTCGCCTGAGGGTTCCCTTTTTGGAGCAAGAGGCGAAAAACTTGCTTTTCCTGTACGTATTATTCAAAATAATTTTAGGATTTTATTCCTCTTTATTTCTAGCATCTACGGCATCTGTAGAACATACCGAGTCTAAATTTTAAATTCCATGGATTACCTAACATTGACGATTTTCGCCTGGGGGTTCCCTTTTTGGAGCAAAAGGCGAAAAACTTGCTTTTCCTCTATTCAAAATAATTTTAGGATTTTATTCCTCTTTATTTCTAGCATCTACGGTATCTGTAGAACACACCGAGTCTAAATTTTAAATTTTAAATTCCGTGGATGACCTAAAATTGACGATTTTTGCCTGGGGGTTCCCTTTTCGGAGCAAAAGGCGAAAAGTTTGCTTTTCCTCTATTATTCAAAATAATTTTAGGATTTTATTCCTCTTTATTTCTAGCATCTACGGCATCTGTAGAACACACCGAGCCTAAATTATAAATTTTAGATCTCCGTAATAATGACCTAAAATTGACGATTTTCGCCTGGGGGTTCTCCCTTTTTTGGAACAAAAGGCGAAAAGCTTGCTTTTTCTCTATTATTCCAAGTAATTTTTGGACTTGATAGCCGTTTATTTCTAGCATCTACGGCATGTGTAGAACACACCGAGTCTAAATTTTAAATTTTAAATCTCCGTAAATGGCCAAAATTTACGATTTTCGCCTGAGGGTTCCCTTTTTGGAGCAAGAGGCGAAAAACTTGCTTTTCCTGTATTATTCAAAATAATTTTAGAATTTTATTCCTCTTTATTTCTAGCATCTACGGCATCTGTAGAACACACCGAGTCTAAATTTCAAATTTTAAATTCCGTGGATGACCTAAAATTGACGATTTTCGCCTGGGGTTCTCCCTTTTTTGGAACAAAAGGCGAAAGCTTGCTTTTTCTCTATTATTCCAAGTAATTTTTGGACTTGATAGCCGTTTATTTCTAGCATCAACGGCATGTTTAGAAGACGTTGAGTCTAAATTTTAAATTTTAAATTCCATGGATGACCTAAAATAGACGATTTTCGCCTGAGGGTTCCCTTTTTGGAGCAAGAGGCGAAAAACTTGCTTTTCCTTTATTATTCAAAATAATTTTAGAATTTTATTCCTCTTTATTTCTAGCATCTACGGCATCTGTAGAACACACCGAGTTTAAATTTTAAATTCCGTGGATGACCTAAAATTGATGATTTTTGCCTGGGGGATCCCTTTTTGGAACAAAAGGCGAAAAGCTTGCTTTTCCTCTATTATTCAAAATATATAATTTTAGGATTTTATTCCTCTTTATTTCTAGCATCTACGGCATCTGTAGAACACAAGGAGTCTAAATTTTAAATTCCATGGATTACCTAACATTGACGATTTTCGCCTGGGGGTTCCCTTTTTGGAGCAAAAGGCGAAAAACTTGCTTTTCCTCTATTATTCAAAATAATTTTAGAATTTTATTCCTCTTTATTTCTAGCATCTACGGCATCTGTAGAACACACCGAGTTTAAAATTTAAATTTTAAATTCCGTGGATGACCTAAAATTGACGATTTTTGCCTGGGGGTTCCCTTTTTGGAGCAAAAGGCGAAAAACTTGCTTTTCCTCTATTATTCAAAATAATTTTAGAATTTTATTCCTCTTTATTTCTAGCATCTACGGCATCTGTAGAACACACCGAGTCTAAATTTTAAATTTTAAATTCCGTGGATGACCTAAAATTGACGATTTTCGCCTGGGGTTCTCCCTTTTTTGGAACAAAAGGCGAAAGCTTGCTTTTTCTCTATTATTCCAAGTAATTTTTGGACTTGATAGCCGTTTATTTCTAGCATCTACGGCATGTGTAGAACACACCGAGTCTAAATTTTAAATTTTAAATCTCCGTAAATGGCCAAAATTTACGATTTTCGCCTGAGGGTTCCCTTTTTGGAGCAAGAGGCGAAAAACTTGCTTTTCCTGTATTATTCAAAATAATTTTAGAATTTTATTCCTCTTTATTTCTAGCATCTACGGCATCTGTAGAACACACCGAGTCTAAATTTCAAATTTTAAATTCCGTGGATGACCTAAAATTGACTATTTTTGCCTGGGGGTTCCCTTTTTGGAACAAAAGGCGAAAAGCTTGCTTTTCCTCTATTATTCAAAATAATTTTTGGATTTTATTCCCCTTTATTTCTAGCATCTACGGCACGTGTAGAAGACGCTGAGTCTAAATGTTTAATTTTAAATCTCCGTAAATGACCTAAAATTGACGATTTTCGCCTGGGGGTTCCCTTTTTTGGAACAAAAGGCGAAAAGCTTCCTTTTCCTCTATTATTCAAAATATTTTTGGACTTGATAGCCGTTTATTTCTAGCATCTACGGCATGTGTAGAACACACCGAGTCTAAATTTTAAATTCCATGGATTACCTAACATTGACGAT
This sequence comes from Trissonchulus latispiculum, assembly GCA_030248195.1. NCBI lineage: Eukaryota > Metazoa > Nematoda > Enoplea > Enoplida > Ironidae > Trissonchulus > Trissonchulus latispiculum. The sequence goes on from JASAND010020358.1 coordinate 27,314, forward strand.
TTTCGCCTGGGGGTTCCCTTTTTGGAGCAAAAGGCGAAAAACTTGCTTTTCCTCTATTATTCAAAATAATTTTAGGATTTTATTCCTCTTTATTTCTAGCATCTACGGCATCTGTAGAACACACCGAGTCTAAATTTTAAATTTTAAATTCCGTGGATGACCTAAAATTGACGATTTTCGCCTGGGGTTCTCCCTTTTTTGGAACAAAATGCGAAAGCTTGCTTTTTGGGTTGCCGCTTTTTCTACAAAAAGGCAACCCTTTAACTTGGTATGTCCGTTATTTATTTATTATTTATTATTATTCTCCGGATTCTTGTCCCCCCCTCTATCTCGAGATTGGGAAGGGGTAGAAAGGTGGTTGATACCTCATTTTGAAGGTCTTGACTTGAACTGCTCCCGGAAGCGCGGGGAGCCCCGGGGGAGCAGAGGTGCTCCCGGAGCAGCCCCGTGAGTAAAAATGAGTAAAATAGAAAAGTTGTCCAAATGAGCTAATTTTGGTATCATTCGAAAGCTCTCGGCGAGTAATGAAAAAGTTGTAATAGGGTCAAGGCCTGAAAATGCACTCATTTTGAGTTACGGGGCCGAAAATGGTCAAAAATGACCAAAAACGGTCAAAATGGCTCAAAATTGAAATTTCTCGATCAAGCTCATATCGGTATCATTCGAAAGCTCTCGTTATGTAGATGAAAAGTTGTAATAGGGCCAACGCACCAAAGTGGAGGAGAAATGAGTTACGGAGCCTCAAATGGGTCAAAAATGGCCAAATTCGGTCAAAATGGGTCAAAATTGAAAGTAACCGAAACCGCCCAATATGGATATCATTCGAAAGCTCTCGTTGCGTAGATAAAATGTTGTAATAGGGCCAAAGCACCAAAATGTACAGAAAATGAGTTACGGGGCCTCAAAGGGTCAAATATAGCCAAAGCCGGCCAAAATGGGTCAAAATCAAAAGTTATGGAAAACGACAATATGGGTATCAATCGAAAGATCTCTTTGAGTATATAAAAAGCTGTCATAGGGACAAGGGGTAATATCGTAGGATAATTGACTTATCTTATCTATAAGAGGAAAAATGCAGCGGCAACCCGTTCATGCCACTTTGCTTGTTCTCTATTATTCCAAGTAATTTTTGGACTTGATAGCCGTTTATTTCTAGCATCTACGGCATGTGTAGAACACACCGAGTCTAAATTTTAAATTTTAAATCTCCGTAAATGGCCAAAATTTACGATTTTCGCCTGAGGGTTCCCTTTTTGGAGCAAGAGGCGAAAAACTTGCTTTTCCTGTATTATTCAAAATAATTTTAGAATTTTATTCCTCTTTATGTCTAGCATCTACGGCATCTGTAGAACACACCGAGTCTAAATTTCAAATTTTAAATTCCGTGGATGACCTAAAATTGACTATTTTTGCCTGGGGGTTCCCTTTTTGGAACAAAATGCGAAAAGCTTGCTTTTCCTCTATTATTCAAAATAATTTTTGGATTTTATTCCCCTTTATTTCTAGCATCTACGGCACGTGTAGAAGACGCTGAGTCTAAATGTTTAATTTTAAATCTCCGTAAATGACCTAAAATTGACGATTTTCGCCTGGGGGTTCCCTTTTTTGGAACAAAAGGCGAAAAGCTTCCTTTTCCTCTATTATTCAAAATATTTTTGGACTTGATAGCCGTTTATTTCTAGCATCTACGGCATGTGTAGAACACACCGAGTTTAAATTTTAAATTTTAAATCTCCGTAAATGACCAAAATTGACGATTTTCGTCTGGAGGTTCCCTTTTTGGAACAAAAGGCGAAAAGCTTGCTTTTCCTCTATTATTCCAAATAATTTTTGGATTTTATTCCCCTTTATTTCTAGCATCTACGGCACGTGTAGAAGACGCTGAGTCTAAATGTTTAATTTTAAATCTCCGTTACTGACCTAAAATTAACGATTTTCGCCTGGGGGTTCCCTTTTTTGGAACAAAAGGCGAAAACTTTCTTTTCCTCTATTACTCCAAGTAATTTTTGGACTTGATAGCCGTTTATTTCTAGCATCTGCGTAATGTGTAGAAGACGCTGAGTCTAAGTTTATAATTTTAAATTTCCGTGGATGACCTAAAATTGACGATTTTCGCCTGGGGGTTCCCTTTTCGGAGCAAAAGGCGAAAAGCTTGCTTTTCCTCTATTATTCAAAATAATTTTAGGATTTTATTCCTCTTTATTTCTAGCATCTACGGCATCTGTAGAACACACCGAGTCTAAATTTTAAATTTTAAATTCCGTGGATGACCTAAAATTGACGATTTTCACCTGGGGTTCCCTTTTTGGAGCAAAAGGCGAAAAGCTTCCTTTTCCTCTATTATTCAAAATATTTTTGGACTCGATAGCCGTTTATTTCTGGCATCTACGGCATGTGTAGAAGACGTTGAGTCTAAATTTATAGTTTTAAATTTCCATGGATGACCTAAAATTGACGATTTTCGCCTGGGGATTCCCTTTTTTGAACAAAAGGCGAAAATCTTGCTTTTCCTCTATTATTCAAAGTAATTTTTGGATTTTATTCCTCTTTATTTCTAGCATCTACGACATTCTGTAGAACACACCGAGTCTAAATTTTAAATTTTAAATCTCCGTAAATGACCAAAATTGACGATTTTCGTCTGGAGGTTCCCTTTTTGGAACAAAAGGCGAAAAGCTTGCTTTTCCTCTATTATTCCAAATAATTTTTGGATTTTATTCCCCTTTATTTCTAGCATCTACGGCATCTGTAGAACACACCGAGTCTAAACGTTAAATTTTAAATTCCGTGGATGACCTAAAATTGACTATTTTTGCCTGGGGGTTCCCTTTTTGGAACAAAAGGCGAAAAGCTTGCTTTTCCTCTATTATTCAAAATAATTTTTGGACTTGATAGCCGTTTATTTCTAGCATCAACGGCATGTGTAGAACACACCGAGTCTAAATTTTAAATTTTAAATCTCCGTAAATGACCAAAATTGACGATTTTCGCCTGGGGGTTCCCTTTTTTGGAACAAAAGGCGAAAAGCTTCCTTTTCCTCTATTATTCAAAATATTTTTGGACTTGATAGCCGTTTATTTCTAGCATCTACGGCATGTGTAGAACACACCGAGTCTAAATTTTAAATTCCATGGATTACCTAACATTGACGATTTTCGCCTGGGGGTTCCCTTTTTTGGAACAAAAGGCGAAAACTTTCTTTTCCTCTATTACTCCAAGTAATTTTTGGACTTGATAGCCGTTTAGTTCTAGCATCTGCGTCATGTGTAGAAGACGCTGAGTCTAAATTTATAATTTTAAATTTCCCTGGATGACCTAAAATTGACGATTTTCGCCTGGGGGTTCCCTTTTCGGAGCAAAAGGCGAAAAGCTTGCTTTTCCTCTATTATTCAAAATAATTTTAGGGTTTTATTCCTCTTTATTTCTAGCATCTACGGCATCTGTAGAACACACCGAGTCTAAATTTTAAATTTTAAATTCCGTGGATGACCTAAAATTGACGATTTTCACCTGGGGTTCCCTTTTTGGAGCAAAAGGCGAAAAGCTTCCTTTTCCTCTATTATTCAAAATATTTTTGGACTTGATAGCCGTTTATTTCTAGCATCTACGGCATGTGTAGAAGACGCTGAGTCTAAATTTATAGTTTTAAATTTCCATGGATGACCTAAAATTGACGATTTTCGCCTGGGGGTTCCCTTTTCGGAGCAAAAGGCGAAAAGCTTGCTTTTCCTCTATTATTCAAAGTAATTTTTGGATTTTATTCCCCTTTATTTCTAGCATCTACGGCACGTGTAGAAGACGCTGAGTCTAAATATTTAATTTTAAATCTCCGTTACTGACCTAAAATTAACGATTTTCGCCTGGGGGTTCCCTTTTTTGGAACAAAAGGCGAAAAGCTTGCTTTTACTCTATTATTCCAAGTAATTTTTGGACTTGATAGCCGTTTATTTCTAGCATCAACGGCATGTGTAGAAGACGTTGAGTCCAAATTTTTAATTTTAAATTCCATGGATGACCTAAAATAGACGATTTTCGCCTGGGGGTTCCCTTTTTGGAGCAAAAGGCGAAAAACTTGCTTTTCCTCTATTATTCAAAATAATTTTAGGATTTTATTCCTCTTTATTTCTAGCATCTACGGCATCTGTAGAACACACCGAGTCTAAACGTTAAATTTTAAATTCCGTGGATGACCTAAAATTGACTATTTTTGCCTGGGGGTTCCCTTTTTGGAACAAAAGGCGAAAAGCTTGCTTTTCCTCTATTATTCCAAATAATTTTTGGATTTTATTCCCCTTTATTTCTAGCATCTACGGCACGTGTAGAAGACGCTGAGTCTAAATTTTGAATTTTAAATCTCCGTGGATGACTTAAAATCTACCATTTTTGTCCAGGGGTTGCCTTTTTGGAACAAATTCATAAAAGAGGCAGTCGTTATTCGTTATTTTCAAGAACCTAAATAATGTTTATGAGTTGTGATGAAAAAGTTAAAATCCGGATATTTTAGATACACATTGAACTCTTGTCTTTATTTGTTCTAGGGCCATGATTACTATGATTATTGCCTGAGCGAAATGCCTGAACAGTAATGAGAATGTGTGCGATTTTGTTTTGTTTTGTATTTTTGAATGTTTGTGTTATATATCTAATAAACGTAGTCATCTAGTTAGGTAGGTACGTAGGTAGGTACATAAGTAGGTGTAGCTTAGATTTTTATCCCACTGCTGTATAAATTCCGGTATAGCCTGCCCAAACGTCAGGTGGGCAATGAGTTGTGATGGACCATTGAAATTGAATTTAGCTGAGATCATATCTAAATGTAGAACGGCATCAGCAGTACAGGTGTTTGAAGTTTGTCCAGACAAACTAAAGATGTCTCGGACACAATTCAAGTTGTCCCGTCTAAGCTGGAGTTTAGTAGACTAAATCGGAATTAGTCCGGAATTTAAATTTTGTCCTGACTAGCCTGTGATAGATTAGTCTGGACAAAATTTAGTCTCAGACACTTCTGAGACTAAAAAAATTAGTCTGAGAAGTGTCTGAGACTAAGGATTTTCGTTGTCCGGACTATTTGTCTGGTGGTTTGTCCGGACTAAAATTAGTCTGAGAAGTGTCCGAGACAAAAGACTATTAGTCTCAGACACTTCTCATACTAATTTTTCGTTAGTCCTGACTCGCTCTACATTTCACGGCGAGTTAAGCGTGACGGACCCATAACTTACCGTAGAGGGTTTAGTATCTTAGTAGTATGGTTTACTAGTAGCTTTGCTAGTAGTAATTGTCTACATTTTAGCAGTCTCATCCTTTATTCGGTTATCGGTTCAAGCGCGAATGGTTGCGAATCTTGAGTGATTCGTAGTGATTCGTAGTAGCAGTATCAGTTGCAATTGACTGTATTTTATTATTTTCTCATCCTGTTATCGGGTTATCGGCTTCAGATTAAGCTTTTGTGGTTGCGAATCGCGAGTCCTGGATAGTTTCTGCTTGGCTACTTAATATATCCGCCTGCCGGCTCGAATCCGCGTGCAAAGCGTTGAAGCGACTCAAATCCATATTTACTAGCTCAAGTCCGGCCGGAGCAGCTCAACTCCTATCGTACTGGCTCAAATCCGCCAGGACTGACTCATGTCCGTCGTAATCGGCTCATCTCCGCAGATAGTCTCGTCTTGTCCAGGACACTTTTCCACCACCGCACCTTGCCGGCTCATGTCCACTGAAACTCGAAAAGTTTCCTGGACACTTTTCCACCACCGCACCTTGCCGGCTCAAGTCCGCCGAAAGTCGAAAAGTTTCCTGGACACTTTTCCACCACCGCACCTTGCCGGCTCATGTCCTCAGAGAGTCGCGCAACGTCCTGGACACTTTTACACCACCGCACCTTGCCGGCTCATGTCCTTAGAGAGTCGCGCAACGTCCTGGACACTTTTACACCACCGAGTTCAGTAACTATCATCACAGGACAGTAGAGCCACCAAGTGTTCTCACTAGGATTTGACAGACGCAGCTGATAATTTTAAGATAACAGAGTTTTTGAACTAATAGTGATATACGGACATTTCCATTTGTCCTGTCATCATTGCTTGACCACCCTATCAATCGACCCTTTTCTGTAGCCACTTGTTTTTATTCCAAGCCTACCAAGCAGAGACCATGTATGTTTTAGGCACCTTCGTCGCTATTGATGCGCCGCGACCAGATTAGTTTCGCATATGGGCAGAGGCAGAGGATGACCGCGGTCTCTTTAATTGTGAGGGGCCAATATCTGCACGTCAGTCTGGGGGTCATGTTATCTATCCGCCGTGACCTCCGTCTCCCCGTCTCTTGTCCGGTTTCACTGACTTCACGTTTTCTCGACTGTGGAGAGCAGCAACAAATGGTGCCCAACAAAGTCCCGACTAAAGATTTCAAGGAAATATTTTTACAAAGTTGGAATACGTCAGTATGCAGTCTGCTTTGCTTTTTGTTGTTGAGGATCAGATATCGCATTCCTTTCATACCTACCAGAAGGCTTGTGTTAATAATGTAATAAAGACAAAACAATGAGCATAAAGGACAAAGTACAAAGAACTTCCTAGAAAAGGACAACACAAAAGCACAAAGGTAAGAACCGAACTTTAAATATTTGCACACGAATCAGATTATCTTGAATTTGCTCGTAATATAAATTATTTGAAATAAACTAGTCATTTGTGCATTCCGGTTCTTAAACTCACTTAGGGATCTTAAATTCACACGCTCTGTATGAGCCTGCTCGGTTTCAAGTTAGATCGAAACTTTTATTTTACACCGCCCAACAGTCCATGCCATGCTTTAGCCCTGAAATCTATCCTTTATAAAATATTTTGTGTATCATATATAACTTTTGTCCTGTATAATATAATCTTTATGTCCATATAATATTTGTCCTAATAAAACGATGGCTATCATCCCTGTCGTTTACGGAATGTAACCGAATCCTTGCGTAAACATCAAAAAGTTGCTCCATAATAAAAATTTATAGGTGCTGTTTTTGCTCTTGAATTTAACAACGCGCAATGTTCAACTTAAAGCTAATTATTGTTTTATTATTTACTGTTATAGGAGCAGAGGCTTCAACTGCTTCCGGTGACGATGAGGATATATTCACAACAGCAGTTAGTTAAACATTTTATTGGTTGGCTGATTAATATAAAAGTTTAGGCAGTAATTAGTTTAAACATTGAGAAGGATTAAAGCCAATTAGATTTTAGTTCTGAAGCGGTTATGTTCTTTTGAGAATATTCTAGTCATCCCTAGTTCTTTCGTGTTCTACTTGTTTTACGTCGTTTCACTATTTTAGATTCCTACTACAGCAACTCCAGCCCTTGAAAAAGTGGAAAGGAATAGAAGAATTGTCGAACATGTTAATACAATTGCTAATGGCACTTGGAAGGTAAACTATTTAAGGACTATCTACTTGTCAACACTTAGGCGAGAACTTGAAGCGGTTGCCGTCGCAAGGGTGCACATCCCGAGGTACTTCATTACGTAGACTGGACAAACGGTGATAGACAAATCTCCAGCCTTTAAACACCACAGTTAATTGGGAAATCGGCGTTTTTAGTTAAAATCCAATTCACTTTACTACGCAGACACAACTCCTAACCGGTGTAGTACCATTACCTGCAGCGGGGTGTACTGAAAAAGCTCGATAGTCGGGGTACATATCTCTGTAAAATTAATATTTTATTTATTTTTAAGGTTTTAACAGAGGTGACCAAAGTTTTGTGCCTTGCTCGTTAAACAAGTGCTTTGTAGCACGGTTTTGCATTCACAGTTTTGTAAATTAATCGGGCGGGAAGCCCTCGTGAGCGACACTCGGAGCTTCCCGCACGATGAACGTACATATCTGTGAATGCACTAAAAACCGTACTACAAAGTATACTTACCTAATTTTCATTGCATTTCATAGTCTTGTGGAATTTGCCATCAATTCAAATAGAAGTAAAAACGAATTTAAGTAATTTTCCACACCAGAGTATTTGAGTACATGAGCTATTAGCTTATTAACTATTAATAAACTCTGCTATTAGCTAACATGAATTCTACAATATCCAATAACCGGGTATAGCATGTTTGTAATTATAGGCTAAATACAATCCGTCTGCAGCTTTTGAACATTCTGGGGAAGAACTGAATTTACAAGAAACCAAGAAAACGGGACAGCTGCGATTCTTTGAAGGTCTTCTGTCCCCAGCCATCAGCATCGTTGCCACTATTCAAGATGTCTTCGAAAATCCAGGTACAATTAACTAAATCAATTCAAATTCTAAAACACATAGTATATACATAGGAGTATGGCCACATTTCTTTGAGTTTGCTAAGATCTCATTTTAAAACGCAGACTTTGGGACACAAACTTACTAGGGCCATCAGTTTATGGAAAATCGATAGGCAGTTAAACAATCTTTATAGCTTACGTAAGCACATCGCAACTCAACTGTTTTTTCATGTGCTACCCCTGAAACTAAAATGACGACAAAAACAGAATGCATTAAATAAATATTTTATTCCGGCCAAAGCCACTGTTTCAAAATTGTAGTGTTTTAGCCTGCATTTTTTCCTTCGGCCTTATGAAAGGTCCTGTCTTCAATGTCATGGACAGTCACTTTCAGAGATACCTAGGTTGAATTAAACTGGACCTACAGCGGGCTTAAAAAATTTAATCCAAATCTGAGTAATGACTAAATTTTATTTAGTCATTTTATCAGCAATTCTACAAATATGGCTTCACAGATGTAATGATGTAATGAGGCGACGTGTCGTTGGTCCTCCAAATATTAATAAGTATGTAAAGTGAATTTATTTTGAGTTGAAATTAGGATAGAAATGTCATTTTATAAGTAAGTTGTAATGTGTGAAACTTTGAGTGAAATTGTTATGGAAATTTTGTTGAAATTAGTTGTTTTGTCTTGTTGAAATGGAGTGTGTTTTTATCAGAAAGTCTCATCACTAGGTGGCGCTGTGTGTATGTCTAATTTTGCTGAGAGTCTCTCGTCATTTCACTCTCTTTCAAAAGGTCTCAAAATTAACCAATCAAATTCTTCCAGCGCGTTTTAAAACCAGTTTCGTCTGCCTATGTGTCCTGCTATTCAGTCTTGTATTTTTCTATCGTGTTGGGTAGTTGGTCTTCAAATGCATTCTTTCTGTGCCCACGCTCTGTTGTTATTTATTTAAGATATGAGGTAGTGACTATTCTATTATCACCCAGATTTTGCTTGTGCTCCAGGGTGATCCTGTAGAGCCATCTAGTCTGCTTTTATAAATTTATTCATTCTGTTCCTTTTCCTTCTGATTATTTCTCGAAAATTTTATGGCTTCCATATTTTCAATCATAACGGTTTAGGGATATTTCTTAGGGCAATTTTTGTGGGTCTAATTGTTTGGGTTAAATAATTGAAGTTTTTGTCAATTTCTGTTTCTGTGAAAGTTCGTTGGATTCATTATTCTATTTTGTACTAAAAAGTTCTTGAAAAGTTTACCTGTAATTATTTTGTTTTTGTACTCTTCTCTTGCACTTTTCTGTACGCATTTTCGGGGGTCATCCCCTTTGTCCAGCAAATATCTTCTTTAGTAAATGTGGGCTCTTTTTGGGCCATACTAGGGCGTCATTTTAGTTAGGTCTTTGTGTTAGAATTGCATATTCGGTAAGTAGGGTTTTTCTGAGAATATTTGGGTAGGTAATAGTTATTTTTAAGTGTGTATTATTTTCAGGAAATTTGGGGTAGTTTCATTTTTATTTGAGTCTGTGCTCTTCATCGGCGGTTTAACTCCGTTCGGTAGGTAAGATTCACTTAGGTCATTTGGCGAGGTTCGCATAGGTCAACTGGAACTACATCTCCCACAGGTTCGACGTTTTCCTTTCCCACTCGTAAAGTCTGGTTAGTCAGAACACTGCCAACTGTACACAGACTATAATTTTTCATTTGTGGAAGACTTGCAGATTAACACAGTGAAAACGTTTAGGTCTCTAGGCCTTGGCGACTTTGCAGGTTGCCCTTAAACGTTCAAACCTGGATGAAGTCGACTCAACTACGGAGTTAATGAATTTCCCGTTTTCTTTCAAACGTGACTCCTCTAAGGAATTATTAGCGTATGCGCCAAGCTAATGGAGTAACTATTGATCGGGAATCGGGACCATGCAATTTGTAACTTTATTACAGTGCCAACGAAGGAATAATGACCTTTTGACGTCCTACGTTTAGACTACGAATCTCTCCCACTTCAGTTTGATGCAAGAGAAAAATGGTCCAACTGTGAGAGTCTGAAGAAGCCAGCTATGAACCAGGGAGCTTGTGGATGTTGCTACGTAAGTCTGTTTAGCATAATTACACATGTAATAAGATGAAGTAAACCGAACAGACATTCCAAGTTTAGAAAGTTTAGGAAGTTTAACTTTAGTTTAAGATTTTCAAGTTTAGGAAGCTAAAATCCAGAAAGCCGTTAAATTGCCATAGACGCCACAATCTTATCACAACGCAACAAAAGACAACGCTTGCGACTCTTGTTGAGCATGGATTGGCAGTAGTTGGCACCCAGGCATGCCACTTTTTATATTAGCTAAAACAATTAATTAATAGGAAGTTTCCTTATTTTCTGATTTCAGGCAGTTTCCGCAACATCTGTTATATCAGATCGAATATGTATTCATTCAAATCAGACTAAACAGGTAGAGATTTCGGTCCAGGACGCAATCAGCTGTGTACCTGAACATGTGCAGGGAGTCAGCAGTGGGTGAGAATAAAGTCTTTATGAGATTAACTTAACGGTATCCAAATGTGTGTGAAAGATACTAGCATCTACTGTAGTAGAAGCAGTAGCGACAGTCGCTACTAGCTCTCCTCCAATTTAGTTTTCATGAGGTCATGAATTTTCAAAACTTCTCCAAAGTCCCCGTTAAAACTCTTAATTTTGTTATTTGAGTACCAGAGTGTTTAGGTATTTATTTTTGTATCTATTTGCCAATTCGAAAACGTGTATTGCGGGATGTGATACTGACTTTTATATTCGGATAAGTTTAGCCAAATTTAACACCAACCATTTTTATAACTGTCGTAAACATAAAGAGGTCATCAGTCATAATTAGTTCTATTAGTAAATAGTTGTATCTTTTGAAGCTGTTGCAAAAGAAGTCTATTAAGTTGGATGTTGAACTGTTTTAAGGTTAATGTTAAGGTTAATCTGTTGATCGAGATTTGGACTTTGGCTCAGGTAGTCTTTTAGAATTAGAGTTTTGTTTTTACGAGCCGTTCTGGTTCTGATGTTGAAAGTGCAGTTATGGCCTGATCTTAGAATAAAGACGGCGAGTTATTGCCGTTGTAGGGCTCAACCCACGACCCCAAGATTAAGAGTCCTGTGTTCTACCGACTGAGTTAACCTGGGAAGTTATGTAAGGGAAGCAGGCATAAGAAAGATTGATAAACCTGTAACGGGAGTTCAGCTGATGGCCCTGTGGTGTAGTTGGTCAGCATGTCTGCTCCGGAGTCAAAAGGGCCGTGGTTCGAAACCCGGTTGGGCCAATTTTTTACTTTCAATGGTGAGTGAAAAGCTGAACCTCCCTCTTCCCTTCACTCTTCTAGGTCCTGGTTTCGTGGGTACGAGGGTGCCTGACGCCTCCCGTTCGGGCTTGTACTTGGTTTCTTCCTGGTCCGCCAGCCCTGGTAGAAGCGCTACATGTGTCGAGGCTCAGGACCCGGATTGGACTCCTGTCTCCGGTCCCCCAGTAGTTGCTTCTGGTTGGTTGGATCTAACAGGGGTCAAGGAACGTGTGTCGGGGGAGCACGGGCCTCTTGGGCTCAATGCCCTGGGCTGGTTGCGCTCTCGGTTGGATTTCGAGTTGAGTAAGCCGCGGGACGCGTCTTAAAGAAACTCGGGGGAGATGTAAGGGAAGCATGCATAGGAAAGATTGATAAGCCTGTAACGGGAGTTCTGCTGATGGCTCTGTGGTGTAGTTGGTTAGCATGTCTGCTCCAGAGTCAGAAGGGCCGTGGTTCGAAACCCGGCTGGGCCAATTCTTTACTTTCAATGGTGAGTGAAAAGCTGAACCTCCCTCTTCCCTTCTTTCTTCTAGGTCCTGGTTTCGTGGGTACGAGGGTGCCTACGCCTCCCGTTCGGGCTGGTCTTTGGTTTCTTCTTGGTCCACCAATCCTGGAAGAAGCGCTACAGTTACATTAACCCTTTCCCGCACAGGTTACAATCTGTAGGGACGGTGAAAATGGATGGGTTTTGGTCAGTGCAAAAAACATTTGTCCGGTACAATACTAGATGCACATCCTGAAGAAATCTCTCTAAATATTTTCTGTTCGTTCCTCTGTACAGCCTTAGAACAGTTGCAAAAGTTTGGCAAAAACTAACACCATGTTTGGGTTTTTATTTGGGAACTTTCTGAAGCTGACTTCGAAATGCCTGCACAAATAACGCTCGTTCCAATGCCGTCTGATGGAGGATGGTACTTGTATACGGACTTATAATCAAGAGTGAAATAAGTCGAACATTTTCGCAGCCTTTTGCCACGCTTTTCCAAAAGACAATCACTGCTAACTTTCTATCACAATGGTAGGTACCCAACTGTCGACCATAAAAGATACATAACTGGTTTAGATTAAAGCTTATGCTCTTGCGTAAAAGATTAAAAGAACAATTAAAGAATTAAAAGAATTTTAAAAGATTAAAATTAAAAGTGTGCAGGACAGAGTTCAAAGCACCAGTCGTCTGATTGAAAATTATTAATAATTATTAATTAAAATGAACCACGTGGTCAACTGTATTGGACTTCTGTCTCTATGAAATCGGGCACCGAAAGTAACTCATACCTTAGTACTGTTGACGACGTCGTACAGACTTACCCCTACGATGACTTTGCTTTTATTTCTTGCCACATCATTTTTAGATGCCAAGGCGGGTATTCTTCAGAGGTGTTTCAGTTCTGGATAGCGGAAGGCATTGTTTCCGGAGGCAGTTATGGATCAGGAAAAGGCTGTTTACCGTTCTCACACCACACCAACTGTGGCGGACCGTGTCCTTATACTTTCTACAAACATCCCACATTAGCCTGCACTAAAACATGTCAATCCGGATATGATATACCATATAATGATGACAAACATTATGGTTTGTGTTGCTTATTTCAAATAAATTTCATAAACTCAGATGAAGGATCAGGACATTGCTGACCAACACTGATCACGAACGTGGTTGTGCTTAGTGTGGTTAGGAAGCACCACTTCCAAACAACACTGTCGCAGAGTCGTTTGTCTTCTCTCAAGCAAAATCTCTTCCTTTTTTCGACTCAAGTTTTGCTAAAATTTCAAAGGTTTAAATTGGAATTCGGTATCAGAACACCAGCTCATTCATCCCTTCACACATGAGACCGTGTCCTGTACTTATGCTATTTAACTTCTGCCTACACGGTGACAAAACTCAAGACTGTACTTATGCCTACACTAATCCTCCAAAACTCAAGACTGTACTTATGCCTACATATTAGTCTAGAAAAAGTGAAAACTGTCCTTCTGCCTACAAATATATACCGTAATCCTATCAGTTGGATGTCTCACTTCACAACTAGTGTGTTGCAATTATCGAAGTCTTTTGTAAGAAGACGTGTTCCTTTGATATTTGGAAATAAGAAAAATGGAAAGATTTATCGAAGCCGAATCTGTCGGAAACATCTTAAAATTCCAGGATTTTAGTAAAATTTTGAACATGAACTATCTGATAATGACATTGTAACTCATAGATTCAAAGGTTCATAGAAATTTTGCTTACCAACAGCCTTTAATAACTTGGTGATAAGTCCGTATACGCACACTTGCACTGAGACTTGAGTGCACTCATTGCATCTAATTCCGTAGACGCACACTAGACTTTCAGTGAGAGTTTAAACTGGTCAGACTAACGTTTTACAAAAGCATCTAATTCCGTAGACGCACACTTGTTGAATAGTAGGTAACAGTAATGAGGAAAGTTTTGTTATTTTGTTTTTTGGAAATTAAGATAATGAAATAAATTAGCAATCAAAAATCTTTCAATCAGCATCAAGCATCAGCAATCAATATCAGCATCAATCAATCGGAAAACAATAATCAAAAACTTGTTAGCAAACAACAAATAAGAAACAGAATTTGTATGACAATTTCATATGGCTATTTATCGCAATTAAATTATGCGAATGGATATAAATTTTATTTGGATATTATCGATTTGAGACTTTGAAAACTTCCGAAAACAAGAAAATTTCCCCTCATTACATACTGCTACTAATCAACAGGTCTGCGTCTACGGAATCAGAGTCACTGTGACCAGCTAAACTCTAAATGAAAAGCTAGTGTGCGTTTACGGAATTAGATGCATTGAGTGCACTCAAGTCTCAGTGCAGGTGTGCGTATACGGAATTATCACTGATACCTTAATTAATAATCAATTGAATAATGTGCATTAGATAATTGCTGTGTACCTGCAATTTAAATTTTAAATTCTTCAGGGTCCAAGCTTTGAATTTATATACAGGTCTGTTCTGTAGACTAAACAGGTTTAATAGCTTTAGTTTAATAGAGTTAGTCAAATTTTAGAATAATACACGATATAATAGACGTAATCGCAAATAGTTAGGTTTTTTTAGTTCGCCACACTCCAGTTGGCACACGCCGGCTAGGAGTGGTGTCAGTACTGCGTGAAAGTTTGACTGGGGAGGGGTGACTGACACCGAATAATTGCTTTTGCAATTACCCGAGGCGTTTAACAAGGCCGGCGATGTACCTATTGCTGCCTATGCAATAAGTCCACCGCGGCAGCTCCACCCGCAGGCGGCCACCCCTTGGAATCTCGGTAAATTGCCAGCAAGGGGGGATAAGTGTGCTAATTGCGGTGTCAGCTGACACCGGCGTTCCAGGTCTGGCTCCGCTGAGCCACCGTGTCACGACACAAGCATCAGATATTGCATATACAGCATACAGTAGATTACAATGTCAACTGTTTGCATTATTAGAAGCTGCTTTCGTTCTTTATTGGAGGGGAGAAGGAACAAAAGTCAGGTTGGGGGAAGGATGCTTCACAATTCTTTGTCTGTACTCTACGGCATGGAGTTGATGGGTTGGACCTGAACCTGGATCTTTATAGCCTTAACTTTCTTGATTCATCTGATCCCATTGGATTTAAGAGGTCCGTAATCCTTATGCCGTCACTGCAATGATACAAGACACAGAGCTTTAAGGGTTACAACATTAGTGGTATCCAATAAAGAAACTACAGTTAAGTCTTGCGTTACTGAGAGTTCTTAGTTGTTGTAGTGGCAACAAAGGAGTCTAATCGGTCCTGCGGACATATGACCTAGCTAGCAAGCAACCGCATCATTTGTAAAGACAGTAACAGAGTTACTATCTATCTAATACAATGGAAGTTAGCTCTGCCAAATTTCAGTTCTGAAAACAACACTGAGCTGCAATCACAATTATTTAAAAGATCAATCTTAAACTTAGCGTTTTGATATTGGTATATGCCAAGGATCCTTGTGTCCAGTGGTGGATTTCAGTTGAGCTGCTGAACTCCGCAGTGTCCTGGAATATGGTGACCACTTAGACAGTTGTAAAGGTCACCGGTGAGTTCAGCAAAGATTGTGATGAATGGATCATTTTGGGACCTTGAGAACATTTGAGAATTTTGAGATCATGAGACATGAGCCAGTTTGTAGAAATCTTTTTGGCAAAGGATCAACAACGAAAGATCAGGGAAATAAAGTGCATGATTCTATTTAATAAGATTGTTGCTTCAAAAAGCTAGCTACCTGCCACGTAGCATAGGATCGGATCAAATTCGACTTAATAAGCTTCAAATAGTTAGTTGTGAAAGTAGACTTTCAGTTGTGAAAGTATACTTTCAGCTCTGAAAGTAGACACCTCAGTTGTGAAAGCAGACTTTTAGTTGTGAAGGTAGACTTTCAGTTGTGAAAGTAGACAGCTCAGTTGTGAAAGTAGACTTTTAGTTATGAAAGTAGACATGTAGTTGTGAAAGTAGATATGATTGGTTGTGAAAATCAACACAATCGTCTATTAGATATAAAATTATGTTCAATTGTCAACAATTTAATCAACAAGCCATAACTACTGCTACTCAGCGAAATTGTCTTATTACTTTGACAGAAATCTTTATTTTCTTGTTTATAAAAGGTCTAAGTGTTACGGTGGCATTTGAAGGCAGAAGGACAGTTCTGATTAGTAAAGGTCAAATTGTAGGCACAAGTTAAATTAGTAGTTTTGATTTGTAGGCAGAAGGACAGTTTGGAGTTTTGTTATCGCAAAGCGGTAACTTCAAACAGTAGGCAGAAGTTAAATAGGCATAAGTACAGTAAAGCCATGAGACTCCCGTCAGACACTAAAACTGCAAAATTGCCACACAATTTTAACAATTGTTTTTGTCTATCCTATGCATTATGACTTGATCTTGAATTATTTGCTGATTACTGTCTTGAAGTATTTCTTTTGCGTTTAGGCGACAGATTTTACAGTGTAACACGCTGGCAAGATGTTGAAGAGGGAACAGCTGAGAAAAATATGATGTGGGAAATTATGAAGCGAGGACCCATAGTGGCTTTCATGACTGTTCACGAAGATTTTCTGCACTACAGCTCTGGTGAGTATGCTGAACAAGAGAACCAACGACATAAGCAACGTGTCAAATAGCATAAGTCTACGCGATAGAAAACATCATCGTGAGTACAGCAAAAGCCAATGCAAAAGCTCACAGGACAAAACCCTAACGAAAAAACCTGAATAAACAACACATTATTAACTTTGCGTCGTCAAACTGTCGTGCAACACAAGGACGCAAGGAGCTGAAAATGATTTAAAATTTGTCGCGTGTCGCTTGCCTTCAGACAATGTTGGCACTGGCTAATGAAATATAATTAGGGATTTACTGAAATATCCTGGCACAGTACACCATCCTGTGAACATTGTCACTCACTGCGACAAGCGACATAAGACATGGTCTACAGATCTTACACCTACTACTTGCGACACCTGACAAGCGCCAGCCTAGTAATCAAAATTTATGTTTTGTTGCGAGACTTTGGTGCTCGTGTTTTGGATCTCTCAGATTGTCGTTTGATGTTCTTGTAAGTCCTGAACCGTTGCGTGATTCCTCGAGCTCTCACTCAACTCACAGGAATTCTAAACTGACCTCATTGCGGAACCCTGGTCTAACCGACGTGATTAATTAATTAATTTCTCCCAAGTAGCCTTTGAATTGCGCCGAATTTCTTCGAAACCTTTAACAGCAAGGACAAGTTGAGCACTATGTTAACCCAGAATTAATTTTATCAGGAATCCCGGTGAAATCCATTAATCACAAAGCCAGACCAGCATCATTATTTCCACAACAGTGCGTTCTATTGTCTTATTAGTCGTACACGGCCAATAATTCAAGACTCAAGTCAAAAATCCAGCCTTAAATTTTAAACTCAAGACCCTTCTTTGCCAATAGTCAGTGCAGTATACAGTGCTTGCCAAGTATTGTAGAAGTATTTAATTTCCTGCATTTCAGTTCATCCCAGCTTGCACGGTTATTAATGCACTAATCTTATTTCAGGAGTTTATAACCATTTGGCGGGTGACAGAGTATACAATCATGCTATCAAAGTAATAGGTTGGGGCGAAGAAAACGGTGTTCCCTATTGGATCCTTGCAAACTCTTGGGGAACTGGATGGGGAGAAAATGGTAATAGCTTTAAAATATTGTTATCAATTTTATAAAATTATGACTAGCCTCTTCCAATTCTGCGTTTTATAAACGCAACGCCACTATATTTTTGTTTTGAATATGCTTGCTGGGCTCCTTGAAACCAGCGATCATATGTCTGTTAATGTAGTCACCGCACCCTTGTGTCAGGACTCAGGAGATAATTATCTTCACCATTCCCGCACATGAACTGGTTTTAGAGCAAGCTCAGTGCACAATAGTTAGTACTGTGAAGTCGTGAAGTGTTCAAGTGGTCGTTCCCAGTGCTGCTTCACTGGGCACAATAGTACAACCAGTTGCTGACGGTTTGAAACTAATTTTTGGGAGGAGGCAAACTAGGTAACTCTCAACCTGCGTTGTTAAGAAACAACTTCTGGGATAACAAGCCCAGCTGTCTTTGATAAGTACACAGGTTGGACAAGGGGCACGATGCTTGTAGCATTAAAGAAGTAACGTAACATAACATACATGTGCTTAGTTACCGCGCCCAAACCTGGAGCTAATCCCCCAGAGGGTTCCTTCCCTTAGAATCCTCATTTTATTGGACAAAGGCCGCCGCGTTCAGGCGGTGGCCAACCTTCGCTTGGATCTTGGTCACACCATATGATTTCATCTTATAAATAAATATGTAAGAAATGAAATTGCCACTTCAGCACCTGAGACCCGAAAAATTCGGGCCTCGAGTGGGACTCGAACCCACGACTTTCGGATGAACGCTCCGACGCTATGCCAACTGAGCTACCGAAGCTACAGTCGCACCAAGCTAGAAGGAGTTCGTATCAAAACTGAAGTGACAATGAGTTAATAATGCGTTATACAACGCGGACAAACATGATATAGGTCGAGGTATACTCTGGTGTCCTCAAGCTTCCTGGGTGTGAAAGCCAGATGTCATGTAAGAAATAAAATTTCCACTTCAGCACCTGAGACTCGAAGTAGAGCAATAGAAATAGAGCAATAGGGAAATAGAGCAATCGAAATAGAGCAAGCAAAGAAGTTTTTATGACCGAATCGGATCGCCGGTCATTTTGAGGGTTGGATTGATAATGGCTGCTTATCCGATTCGATCGACGACTTTATACAATATTGCTGTTTTCTTGATATTAAGTACAAATGGGTTAAACTAACGAATTTCAGGATTTGGAAGAATACTGAGAGGATCCAACGAAATGGAAATAGAGGTCGATACCCTCGCTGGATTGCCCAGAAATTAAGAAAACTCTGAAAAATTGCTTGTAGATACATCATGCTAAATATTCCATCTTTGCTGAATCCAACAATCTCAAAGTCGATTATCGCTACGACTCATAAAAAGACTTGCGTGCGCTAAAAATTTTCAAAAATTTCCCTTAATTTCAACAGGATTTCGGGGAATTATTGTCTTTACGTAACATATAAGATTACCCAAAATCCTATTGAAATTAAGGGAAACCTTAGAAAATTTGTAGCATTCGCAAAATGCGTCGTAGCAGTAACATTTTGACCTCTTTGGATTCAGCAAAGATGGAATATTTAGCCGAAACGGTAAAGTTGGTTGCGGTTATGTAAGAAGTTTGTTTATTAAAATTATGTACTAATAAATGCTGATAACATGTAATAAATCTAATAAATATGTGTACCTATACTTTGTTCCTTTTTCCTTAACACTTGTTAGCATAGTGTTAACTACCGGCTGACTGTCCGGTATCAAACCGCTAATTAAGGAGGCAAATCTGATCACAGGTAAGGGGGCAACTGCTACCCAAAATAGACCCCTAATCTACAACCCTACCCTAATAAAGCGTAGAAGGCATCACGATTTATTGAAGTAACATACAAATTTAATTCGGTGAAGTGGCAGGAAATACCAATAGCCATAGTAATGATAGCATACAGAGACTCATGCCAGCAGGTCGACCAGCCGACACGAAAGATACGCGCAAAAAACAGTGCATCAGACAAATTACTGTCTAGACACTTTGATGACTCATCGCACGAAACCAAGCATTTTCACAAGCTGGATACTGACTGAAGAACAAAAACGAGAAAGGACACCTACTTCTTAATGCTCTTTTCATTTCTCTCCCTATAAATTTACATCTGGAACATTAGGAATTTAGTAGTTTTAGGATTTTAAACATAAAAACAATATAATCTTCAACTGCTTTCATGTAATTCAGGTGAGACATTAATTTTCATGTTTAAAGTTGAATTGAAAATAAATTTTCCTTTAAAAATAAACTTAAAAGCTATCCAGAAATCAGTTATGCGTGGCAAGTTTTTCCACGATTTCACGATTTGATCAGTTTAAATGTGGAAATATTTTCGAAATTAATATCGAATTAATTAATATTTATATAATTTGATTTGATTGTAAATTTAGTCCGTTTAAATTTAATTTCAATTCGACTTCAAACCTGAAAATTAATTTCTAAGCAGAATTTCAGTTTAAGATTCTTACCGTTTTCAGTTTGTTAATTTATTAAATTCCTAATATTAAGGATGTAAAATTTATGGGGAGAGAAATGCAAAGGTCACTAACAAGGGTGCTCTATTCTATCCGTTCTGCAGTCAGCATTCAACTTGAACAGTTGGGTACCACTTAAAGATTAATCAACTGTAAGAATATTCATTAGTCAGTTCCTCCCCACAAAATTTACAGAAGCCCAATTTTTAAACTACAAACGTTAGCGGAGTTCACTGAAGATTTGAAAGGATTTAAACATTTTGATTTCCCATTATGAAAAAAGTTAGAGTGAGTTTAATATTTAAGCTTGAATAAAAATATAAGCCTCATCTTTGCTTTTTTCAATAAAGTGTTATTATTTTTAATGTGACAATGATCATTTATATTGCTCGCAGTCTACAGAATACCTAATATGATTACTATTACTTGTTGCTCTCTGCCGGCAACTCAAAGATGCAGCTCCTATCACTAGTTAAATTGTTGTAGAGTTAAATGCACTGTTATTATGACGACTGACGGCTTGGCGTCTGACTACTTACGGTTTAAATGATAATCACCAAAGAAATACGTGAGTACTTCTTTAGCCTGGGTCACCTTGGTGCACTTATACGCAACAGAATTATACTGAACGTAGTTGCGCTTATACAATAGCACATCTGTAGCCAAGGGTTGAGCATCAGATTCCGTATACGTCATTCCACTTTGAAGGGGCTCCGGCAGTCGCCAGAAAGACTTGCCTTCGTCGGACAGACAAAGCATCGGATGTTCGGGCGCGATGAGGACATTATCGTCCTGAGTACCGATGACCAGAGAGGCGAGAGCCAGGAAGAGGAGAGTTGCCCAGTGGAACTTCCATCCATTTCGTCTGAGAGTAGAATCGTCCGTGTAAACACGTTTCTTCCGCCGTCTTCCTTGGAAGCTGCGAGTTGCCATAACCCAATCAGGAGTGTCACCACCTGCAATAGCAGACACTTCAGAGACAGGCGGTTGCCGTTGACTCAGTTGTGCCGAGAGACGGTGATTCTGTTCCATGAGCAACTCATTAGTGTGGCGTTCTCTGGCCAGTTCTTGTTGCATAAGCTAGTATTAGCAGCCAACGAGTCAGTAACAGTCGACGGGTTGCTAATAAGGTCCGACCGCAATATGAGGTGGCGCCAGCATTTTAACCTAATTTCTGCCGGACTGAGGGCCTAGGATTGGTAGAATTACGTTACTGATTTCTAGCAGACCCCGGGAAAGGTTGACTTCTAGATTGGTTAGGCATAAAATTTCTGTATGGAACAGACTGTCGAGCCAGCCGCTGTCGGCAAGCGGAGGCATAATGCCTTGGTCTGCCGCAATAGCTACATACTGGGCGGCGTCTGTCGTAAATTGTCGCCTTTGAAGCCGATCTCCGTTAAAGGAGGGACAGTTATTGCTAGAATAGCGGTTAGGATGCTGGCTACCCCTCTGAGTTTGCGTCTGTGCAAGCTGTCTGCCTAAAGACTTAATCTGTTGCTGCAGTTGCTAAACAGATTGCAGAAGCTACATAGTATGACGACTGTTGGCCAGGTATTCTCCAGGGACGGAAGATGGTACTCCAAAAGGTGGAGTTGCAGTAATCGCGCTTACTGGAATTGCAGAAGTCGATCCAGCCTGCGGATTGATGGCTTCCGGAGCCTCTAGCTGTTGTGCTTTCCGAACTGGCGAGACGCCATTTGGACAAGGCATGATCAGTGCTGGCTGAAAATTCTGATGCCGTAGATAGTACGTGCTTGGTGGTTTAGGTGCTGGAGTGGAAGACACTAGAGTAACAGAGTCTAGTAACTGTTGTAAACGAGTTAATAGATCGGAGTAGTATAGTATGCACATTTCGACCCTGATTTCGAGGTACGAGCGAGTTTTAGAGTTTCGACTTTTGATTCAAATGGACCCGTGACGGAATAAGTGTGCTTATGACGTAGTCTAAGCCAGCTTGTAGTCCCCGTTTTTGGCTACGTGCTAAACAGTTAAGCCAGAAAAGTTCGACCCTGATTTCGAGGTACGAGCGAGTTTTGGAGTTTCGAGTTTTACCTTTACCTTTTCGAACTTTTACCCAGTTAGCTTAAGCTTTATAAGCTAAATGTGCGTTAGTATTCGCAAAAGTTAGCAAAAATTCACTTTGGTGTAAATCTACGTAGGCTTTGTATTTTCAGATTCAAAGAGCGTTGATTTCCCGGCGCTTGGGTTGTGTTGAGCTGATTGAATAATACATTATTGGCTCGAGCAATTGGCATTAGCAAGTCAAGTGTTAATAGATTTTACGAAAACTAGATTTTACCAAAACTATCTGAAATGTAGCTATGGCTCTGAATTGCATCGCTTGAATCGGTTTTTCTGAAATTTTCTGGTTTTGATGTGGTGGTTGTTTACCAGCTGAAAGCTGTAAAAGTGCTCATGTTGGAAAGGCTTCTTATGCCGAGCAAGCTGGTTTGGCCTGCACTAATCATTGCTGTAGTTGCTTACATCAGGTAGTATAGAAGTTAGAAGTTTGTTCAATTTGTTTAATTTCTTAAAGCTTCTTAAATTTGCGGAATACTAGCCCAAGAAGATTTCTGCGCTTTTCTTGGACACAATAACCCTGAACTGAATGTCAAATTTAATTGATTTTCGTGAAAGCCGAATTGGATACTCCTTATAGAAGTGATTTTGATACTAAAATTTCCCTATTTATACTAATAAGCATTAATGTTTTAGCAAAACTACATTTTTGGGTTTTAAAAAATCCACCAATTTAACCCTAGTTTTCTAGCTTGTTTTGATCAGTTTCGTGGATGGCTCCGCGTTTGACTGAACTTTCTACATGTTATTGGAAGAAACGTAAAAATTTGAGTAATGTCTGGAGGAGCTTAATAAGCTAGACCTAAACCTGAACCGTTTGGTCCCGAAACCTATTTCTGGCAATTTTTGAGACTGACTACTGTGTGAGCGGTTTTGGAACATTTTAAAAAACGGCAAGAAATAGTAGCTTTGTCAAACATTTGTATCTAATTAGTCTCAAAGTTCAAGAGTTCATTTTGTTGTGTTCGGTAAGTGTATCAGGACTAAGCCAGCACTTGTTAAAATACGCTTGTGGTTTTCGTGTAAAATTTACCATACTGACTTGTTTCAGGCTTATGGCCAGAAGTGAGCACGCCTGGATTGACCGATGGAGCACTTTCATTGGTTTTGTGGAGAGTGCAAAGACAAAAATGGATACCTTCGCTCGAGAGCAAAGCGAACAAAATAAACGCGAGGTGCTTTGTGCAATTGCAGACCCAAGCTTTAAGGAGTCCTTTATTCAGTGTATCGAAGCCGTGAAAAATGAAGGACCCCGTGAATGTTTGCCACGACAGCCAGCACGCGGTAGTTCAGAAGCCGAAGCCGTGTCAAGCTCAGACGAGGAACAAATTTCGAAAAAACGGAAAGTGTCTAAATCTTCCGAATTCGATGCAGTGGCTGTCCTGTCAGAGTGGAAGACAAGTTTGCTTCACTCTGAAGTCTTTGGTGTAGGAAGGTACAGCACACTTCACCCGTTTGAGTATGCAGGCAACATTTCATTACTTTGGTCAAGGCTCAATCGGGCTAAGCGCAAAGCAGTTCGGATATTTTTTCACTTAGGTTATCAGCTCTATCAATACTACATGCATGCAACAAATTTCAATGAGTTAAATGCATATCTTTCATTACTTAAACAACTCGACCTAGATAGAAACTACGCGGACAAAATAAAGAGAGCTTACAAAAACTTGGGTCTGCACAATCGCCTGTTGGACACCAAAGCACCGATTCGCATGCTTGCTAACCACAGCAAGCAGTTGAAACAATTTTTGGGAGAAAATAGAAATGAATCTGATTTAAAAGGTGATGAAGTAGTTGTGTGTGAATTCCTTAATTGTAAAAGCATAACCATACAGCAGGCTTGCAGTTATGAATTTTATTAAATAATTTTGGAGTTGAAATCCAAACGTCTAATACTTTGGCAAATGGTAATATAATTAATATAATTTTAGGAACCTGATGATCCCACAGGATTTTTCACTACATTTCTGGCTTGCGTGGGAGTTGCCTGTAAGATAAGATCCCTATTCCTTCTGTCACTGATAGACAACGAGTACCCAGCATTGTCTCCTAGTGTAATCTCTCGATATTGCGAAATCAAATTTTGCGGAATGTTCAATTGCGTGAAGGAAAGGATAATGGATACAACTGAATTTGTCCAGGCAGCAACAGAAATTCTCTGTTTTGGTACTCCAACGGTGTATAAGCTTCTAAAAACAGAAGACCAAATGGAACTCACCAGTGTGCGCCGCTCCGCTTCAATAACTGATCCATTGACCCAGACGACCACTGAGTTTTCTCAGTATTTTTTGGAAAATGAACCAACCGGAGAGGTGACAGTTTATACTATTCTTCCAAACTGGAAGCTACGTGTATATGATTAAAAATATGTCTAACTAATGTGTACAATTAAAGTATGCAGGTGATAACAGCAGTTGAAATGTGTGATTAAATGCTGCAATTAAGCTGAAACGGTGCCTGAAAAATTACTGAGCTGGATGTCAAGGAACGCGTTCCCCATAAACGGCTAGCAAACAAAAACGTGATGCCTTTCTCACAGACACAGCACACAAAAACCGGTTTAGCAGACTGCAGTCTGCTTAGTGGGGAACGCGTTCCCCATGAGCAAGGAACAACGAATATCAAGGAACGCGTTCCCCATAAACGGCTAGCAAACAAAAACGTGATGCCTTTCTCACACACACAGCACACGAAAACCGGTTTAGCAGACTGCAGTCTGCTTAGTGGGGAACGCGTTCCCAATTAGCAAAGGAACAACGAATATCAAGGAACGCGTTCCCAAGGAACAACAAACAAGTGGCCTAGTATCAAGTAACGCGTTCTTGGGAGCTGCAGCTACTAAAAACTACTTGCTAATGGGGAATCATTTACTGAAATACATACAAATAACAGTGGGCGATCTGATACTTTGTCCAATAGGATTAATTTTAAAATGAATGTTATCAAATTCAATCGATTTATCAAGCTTAATGTTGCACCAATTTGAGTCCAGGTACATGGAACTTTCCAAAAAATCTTCCTCAGTTGCTGAAGCGCAGGACGAGAAATAAATTTTATTGTTAATAACTGGGGCAATCATTTTAAGAAAAATCGGTTGATTTGTTCTTATTTTAAAGAAGCTCGTTTTCACAGGATTGGGCAGCTGAAATGACTCCTCTTGCGTGTAGTTCAAAACAAAAGTGTACATTGCTTCCTTCATTTTATTCGTAACTAATTAAATTTTTGAAACCAGCTCAATTGTATCATATATAGAATGTCTACAGTTCCTTAGCTTGAGGTACAAAACGCAATACAGACCACACAAATTCGATCCAAACTGTTGAATCTTACTAGTACTGAAAACCGGCTCCTTGCCAGAAGTTCGCAAGTATTGCTCTACTTCTAATGGAGGGTAAAGTCCAAATGAATCAAAATATTCAACGTGTTTCTCCTTTCTACTATTGAGGTAACAAACCCAATGAGTGCCGCTACCTGAAAATTTATCAAAATTTACAATACCGCACTCGTTCTTCCGAATCTGTGGCGGTAGTGTGTCCCTCATGAAAATACCTCGAAAAGTTATAGTACCTTTCATCATTTCACCTAAATCAAGGTTAGTCAGCGCTTTCCCATCAAGTAAATTCCTTTCCCATACCTTTTGCCCGGCAGGAACATGCCTTTGCCGGAAGTTTTCTTCAAAACTTGGTTGAGCGCCGCCGCCCCTGCAGCCGTTGCCGCTCCTACGCCCAATGCCTTGAGACCGGCTACCGCTGCAGGGATCCCCAATGCTAAAAAAGGCAGAACTCCACCATGTTTAGCAAGCTGGGTTTTAGACAAGGCCAGCTTCACTCCTTTCTTGAGCCTTTTCGCTTCATTTATGCTCTGGAACTGTGTTCTAGTTAACAACAGAATATTTGAACCCTTCAGTTGATCATTTTTTAAGGTCAAAGCAGTTTTGGTTTTCTTAGTAAAAGCGTCTTTAAGTTTTTCCTTTTGAGTAGGTGAGAGTTTGACTCCGTGTCTAATGTAGTTCATTTTTAAAACATAGAATTTTAATTAAGCGAAATATCAATGTTTCCATCAATGGCCTGCAAGCTAGCAACTTTGTCGCTTAGGACGATGCAGTAGATGTAATAACTCTCACTGGGCTTGTTTTTAAATTTCAGTCTGACTTCAAGATCAGATTTGCTGACGGAATCATACACAGCTTCTTTTCTATGTGAGACATCAAAAAACAGAATGGGGTAAAGTGTCTTAAAGTCAGCATAGCTAACCTGGGAACCAGTGTCTTCATCGCTGTGTTTTCTCCCTGCTTGAAGAAAACTATAATATAACCGCGCATAGTCATTGTTGTCAAAGTCACTTTGATATGCTTCATCCGGATGCTGCATGGAATTAAGCCTGACCTCCGCATGTGTCAGAGATAAATGATCAAACACCACACTATTTTCGCTTATCTGTTGTGTCCTTTTAACTTTCTGCAAAACAACGAATACGTAGTTTGGATTGCTGATGGTAGATGCCACTCGCCAATAGGGGTTTTGCTCGTCCTTTGCGTCAGACCTATAGACAGATACGCTTTCCCAGTAAATTTTAAAAGTTTGACTGTGCAGCAACTGACCTTCCAGTCTAGACATAGTTTCCAAATTTGGCTCAATTGCTGGAACATACCAGCTCATATATTCTACCCAAAACCGTGCGTGAGAGTCGGGATTCGTTGAATGCAAAATGCGGTACATATCATTTCTCTTCAGTTTCAGTTTATGTGTCACACCTCTCATAACTTTGTTAAAGTCTTTAGTAAATCCAAAGAGAAACCGCAAAGGCAAAACAAAGCTTATTTGGTCCTCAGTTTGGATACTTCTTTGAGCAAATCCCAAATTAAAATCAGGGTTGTCTTCAATTTTAACATCAACAATTTCCTGGGCTTGGTTTTTGACTAACGTGGTTCTGTATCTTTGTGTTTCAGTGCCGCCGCTTCCTGTATCTTTGTACCAAATCATTGTAGTTCCCACGGAACGACTGAAATCGTCAGAAAAATTAACTAGGTTCAAAACAGTCGTTGCCAATGGAACTTCGTCTAAACTTTCGAGCAGCTGTTCATTAGCATAATATTCCGCCGTTGAGAATATACTGAAGCCATTATTCGCAATAGTGGTTGTTTCAGTATCAGGTAACGGGTTTCTTGCTTGGTCCAAGATTCTTCCTTTCACCAAAAGAAATGACTCGTAAGGTAGTAACCAGGCTTCTTTGTTTTTGCTGAAAAATTCGTATTTTTCCAAATCTTGAACGTTCACGTTATTTTCACTATATTGCACGTATTCATATTTTGCTGTGGACGTATCCTCTACTGCAGGTTCAAATACATGCCAGTACGGTGCCTCTACTTTGTTCGTTTGGATGCGTTTCATTTTGTATACTAAAAAATTAAGTTTGTAGTAGGGTTTGAAGTATTCTTAAAGTTTTCTTGTCTGTCTGTTTTTTCTTCGATTTCATCCCGGAGCCTGCAATTAGATTTGACAGGGACTCCATGACTCCTTCTTTAATTTTAGGAGCGGCAGCTTCAGCTGCGTCCTTTAAGGCCTTGCTCTTCGTTGTCTTCAGAATACGCTTCGAAATCTTATCAACGTTTGAAGGACTTAAAGCTTTGTCGACTAACTTTTGAGTTGTCTGCTTTACTTCATTGCTGATGCTGTCTTTGACGTTTTGAAGCAGTCTTTGGCCGACTGGCTTTAATATATTTGTCGCAAACTGCTTGCCTTTTTGGAGTAATACTTTCGCCCCAGCTTTCAACTTAGCTTTGACGAATTCAGGCCTAACCAAATACCTAACAACCGACCCTATTCCCTTTCCTTTAACAGTGTATAGTGAGCGCTTTCCTGAGACTATCATTTTATAGAATTAGAATTTTCGTTGACGGATATGGAGAACATATGTTACATGCTCGTTATTCAAATTAACTCGGTTTCCGCGTTGGTCGGTAATCCGCATTCTAATTCTGCTAATACCATCCATTTGCTTAACTGGCAGATAGATTGGGCGGTTGGGGTTTTCTACGAGCAAAGACCCCGGCTGCGAAGTTGGTACAAATGAGTGAATAATATCTGATGACACTCCATTATCATAAGATTCGTCTACGATACTACAGCAAATCAGAATGCTGTTCACGCCATTGGTGATGTCCACTCTGCTTTCACCAGTGGTGGACCCAGCAATTGTAACAACGTTGGTAAAACCTAACATCTTCTTTAAGTCAGAATTAAATTCTATTTTCCATCCTGCTGCCAAATTAATCCTAAGCTTTCCCGTGCTATAGTTTGGAACCAAAGTCATTGCTGCTTCATCTATTTGGTTTTCTCTAAAGCGTCGTTTGATTTCTTGTTCTAACTGGGGAATATCGTAAATTCCATCTTCTATTTCAATCTCTACATGCGTTTCGTCACGAAGTAACAAAAACGTATTGTTATTGTAATATGAGGCGATGTTGTACCAACTGTACCAAAGAGTACAACTAACCAAAGCAATTTCCAGATGTCTACCATCAACGTCAACCGGATTAGAAAAATATACCTCAAAGTCCTCAGGTCTGTGTCTAGCCACTCGACTGGAGTCTAGCATTAGATACATGATTTTAGTTACCCGGATTTAAATTTTTTTACATGTTTTTTAACCAAATCCTTGTGTTGAGCTTTGTCAATGGTTTCTATTTCCAATAATTTGTCTAGGATTTCTGATATTTCGTTTTTAATGTGACGGCTGTTGTTTCCTTCTCTTTTTTCAGACACCAACACCTCTAGCCTTTCAACCAACTCTTTTGCATTTTTATAAAATCTAATTCCATGAAGGAGGCGGCATTTCAGAGAACTTTGTTTTGGAGGAGGAATTTCTGATAGATCCGCTAACTTTTTGAAACAATCGATGCTTTCACGGCTGTAGCTAATGTTTTTGTTAAAGCGTTTAGTAATCAGATCAATAAAATCCGTCCCAACGTTTTCCTTCATAACTATTTTGCCGTCTGCATTTCTGGCTATCAGTTTGTGAGAGTTAACCAACTTAGGATAGTCAATAGAAGGTTTGCCAAACCTGGAATCTGCATCTAGGGTATAGGGGCTAGCTCTGCTTCCTGTGTGAATGCGGTTCTGTGCTTTATACTTTGCGCTGGACCTTTTTGCGTTTTCATCAAGACCAACCTTTTGCAGAATACGTTTATAAGTTACAATATCCTGGGAACTAATAATTCCCTTCTTTATCAACTGATTGTTATTTATGTAGTTGTACGGTGACAGTAATAAGTGTATTAGTCCAATCGTACCAGGAATTGTTTCCGACTTGCCAGCTACATTTAACTCAACAATATCATCATTAGCTAATTTTGAGAAATCGATGATTCCGTGCTTTCCTATCTTTGAGGTGCCTGGATTAACTTCTAAAGTTGAGAACCGAGGATTTGGCATGTATTCGTAAATATCTTTGAGAATATGTTGTGTTTTTGAAATTGCAGAAGCTGAAGGGATACCGGCAAGGGCCGCCTGTGTGGACATGAACGCAGGAACAGGCAAAGCTGGTTGTTGTCGTTGTTGTTGTTCAATTGCAGCCACGATTGGCTTGCTTTGTTTTTCGTATTCTTCTTCTTGGTGTCTTTGGGCGGAATGTGCCGACACAACTTTATTTTTCAAAGACTTTTTGGACTTAATTGTTTGCTGCAGCAATTTAGCATAATTATTTAAGCGCTCGAGGTGACCGTTCCTGATTTTTATGGTTGCTGTGGCCATCTTCTTTTATTTAAAAATAAACTAAAATAAGTGTTAATAAGATTAATTAACTTTTATTATAATAAGTGCTAATAAATAATGGAAAATAAAAATCAGCAAGAAGACATATCTGAGATTGTTGACTACCCTGGTTATGTAGCTGATGAAGGGGATCGAGGACTTTCAGTGGGAAATTGTTTGGCTCCAAAACATCCTTTCAGGCTTTTTGATCATTGGACCGTCGGGTTGCGGAAAAACCAATCTTTTGCTGAATTTATTGTTGAGTTTCTTTATTACAGCAGACTGTATTTGTACTCAAGTTACATAGACCAGGATCCTTACAAACTTCTGTGTGAAAACGAACCTCCCGAGGTAAAAGTCGTTTGCGAAAAGTCCCAGACGATGTCCCGGATGTTAGTAGTCTTGAATCAAACCACGTAAGCATCGAAGTTATTGAAGACATTATTAGTGAGAAAAACAAAGATATATTTACAAATTATTTCTTCAAAGTACGGCATAAAATCGTTAGTGTAATTTAATTGGCACAAAGTTATTACAGAGTTCCAAAGGATATCCGTTTGAATTGTAATTACTTTGTCATCTTTACAGCAAGCTACAAAACGGAAGTCAACGATATTGCCACTGATTTAGCTGGAAGCATTTCCAGGGATACCTTCAAAACCTTTTACCATACAGCCATTTCTGAGCCGTACGGATTTCTCATTATTGATAGATGCACTGACCGAAAATGGCTAGAATTTCTAAAGGTTTCGGTGAACTGTTCGAGGAACTGTTGCCTAGTGAAGTTTTAGAATTCCTAAAGGAAAAACTCATGGCCCTTAAAATGAACTACACTAAATTCGGCATACGAGAGATACTTGGCGTTGAGCAAGGGCCGAGGGGGTTTCCTGGTGAAAAAGGTGCTAACGGTGAAAAAGGT